>WHYT01017163.1:135458-149463 GCA_009806455.1 Tetrax tetrax
TTTTTTTTTTTTTTTTTTTTTTCTCCTCTTATTGTTACTGCTTTTGTCTTTGCCGAGTCTTGTGGCATTTAATGCTATTGTGTACTTTTGCCTTATGAATGCTGGCTTGTGGAGTAGCTGTATTTGTCATGAAATAATGAAGCGCGGCCTTCATGGATGTGTTTTTTTGGCAAGGCTCTTGGCAGCAGTCTGATTGGGAGCTGGTCTTGCTAAAACTCAGCTTATGACAGAATATTCTCTTTGAAGCATCGCTACTGTAGCATTTGGCATTCAGTGGCTCTGGGCACAGTACATCTAAAGGAGTTCATCCAATATTGATGGTCTTCAGTAAAATCAGGAGGAAAAAAGTAGTGCTATTTCTTAAAGCTCATCTTTTTTTACTTTTCTTCTTTTCCCTGACCTTGGTCTGAAAGGTCACAAGTTTGAAGCCTTAGCAGGGCAAAACACAGCATTCAAGATCTATGCTCCGTCTTTTGTAAATGCAAGTTAATGTTTTCTGACTTGCAGCCTTATGGAGAAAAGAATGAGCCTGCTTCTGAGAGCAGTGCTGTATATTGTAAATCGATATAATACTCTAGCGTCTGAAAGTTTCTTCAAGGCTGTTTTAGATCTGTCTTGTGTTAGAGAAAGCTGGCACCAGAAAGCATGATGATGCTGCTGTCTTTGAATGTGGTTTTAAAAGGCGTAGTCGTGCCTTTCTTGACCACAGAGAAAATGGGTTCAGTTTCCTGATGTGACTGATAATTAATCTCTTTGTTTTATTGCTGTTGTCTTTTGCACTGCTGCTTTGCCATCCCTGCACAGCTGCAAGTGCCAAGGCAAGGAGGGACCACAGGAAGCTGGAAGGGGAGAGGAAAGGGGCCGATGCTTTTGGCAGCTGTGCTGTCCAGATCTGCTTAGGCTGGTTGACATTTCCACCCTTAGGCTGTGGTCACATATCCACAGAAGATGAAATTGGTGCTTCTTAAGGAGTTACTGATCTCCAGGTCAGACCCCGTAACTGGCTGTGTGGGGCAGTGCCAGACTGTTGCGAAAGAAACGTTTAAGCTGAACTGATTTATTTTGCATTTTCCAAGAGGCTGCGACTTCTTGAGGTGCAGCACCTTGTGAACATACTTTGACCTGTATGAGCAAATCGGTTCGCGGAGGTGTTGGCAGTGTTATCGGCATTTGCTGACGCAGAGCAGCTGCTTCGGTACTGGAGGCCTCAACCAGCGTTGCTGTCTGGTGTGAAGCTCTTTAGGTGTGTGATCCTGGCCTGCGGCCGTACCCTGACATGTGGAACTTTAAAGGTGCATTAGCAAGCTTCTGCGTAATCTCTTTCGTATGAAATGGCACTAGCTATGCTGTATGTTTCGTGTACGTCTGCATGTTTATCTTTAAACCTATTAGATGGGATTTTGCATGGCGTGTCTGTTTAGGCTTTACGCATCTTTCCATGTACAAGCTGATCTTGGATATCTGAGATAACAGACTGATAATGAGGAACCGCTGAAGCCGTTCCTTGGCATTAGAGGTTCGTTCAGTGTTTGTGGCTGAGGCCAACAACAACAAGGCCGTAGTGCTGCAATGCAAACAATATGGAAATAAGGCTGCAGTTTACTTAAAATTCTCATATGCCAGAGAGAATGAGTAAATGCAATTTCATTTCTGATATTCTTTATTAGTTTTTCATACACAGTGCCATGTAGAAGCATTTGTATTTCAATTTATTTTACAGAAAAAGCCTTCTTTCATAATCTCTCAGTCAGCTCATTATGAATAGCAACCTCTGATCGCAGACAGCTATTAATTCTTAATTATCTGCTAATAATTTACTTGTGCATGAATTTAGCAATCCATTAGGTGGTGATTTATTTTTGAGAGAAATATGTAATGAAAAGTTTTAGGATTTGCTCTCCCTCACCCCCCTTTTGGCTTGCAGGGGAATTAGCTGATTGATTAGATTACAGGATTTATCCAAACCACACTCTGTGTGTGAGAGATTGCAGTTAAGTACATTAAGAAAATCTGAAGCAAGACACAGATAAACGAAATGGTGTTTTTGATGGCAGTCTCTGAGTTGGGCTAGTGGCTGAGAAATTGGAAGTTAAATTAACAAATATTAGAGGATTGGTCTAATTTAGGAATTATTTTTTTTTCTTCCAATATCTCTTGATTTTATGGGCGCCTAAAAGTTTTTGATTGGAAATACAAATCCTGCATAGCAGAGGAGCTCAGTAGCAGTGAGCTGGTTTTCTTCCATGCTGTGGGGCTACGTGGAGCATGGACTGAAACCTTTGGTCTAACGCTGCATCTCCACGCAACAGAGAGGGATGGAAAGCAAGGACTGAACCTCTCACTGCCAGTTCAGCTTGACTGTTGTGTGAAGCCATGTCCTCCCATCTTCCCTCATGCTGGATCCAGCCAGGGAAAAACTAACATGTTTTGCAAATAGTTTTCCATAAATAAAGTGTGTAATTTCTCCAAAGCACTCACCTCTGGCCCTGTGCTCCTACTGTTGGGCATAACATTAGCCTCGATTCTCAAAAAGCACTGTAGCTTTCTTTCTTCTATGCCAGGAGCTAAATATCTAAAGGTGAATGTCATCTGGCTGACTTGATACTAGTATTAAATTTGTGACCGTGGTTCAGCAGCTGAGCTGTGGTCGCAGTCTGGGTGTGCAGCTTTTGGTAGTTTCATTTACTCTCCCTTGCAATGGATGGGATGGAAACTTAAACGCCGTAACTTCTGTTAATAGTTGTCTTTACACATCTTGTTCTGTGACTTCAAATTGTGGTGTTATATCTTTTTCTTGAGGTACTGGGGACCCCATATATTGGGACTTACTGGTTTTCCTACTGGTTTCATGTGCGTCAAATCAGGGCTCTTTGCTAAGCAGTAATTAGTCATTAAAAGAGTTAGTTTCTTTTCTAACTCTGGTTAGCTTTGGTGGGCTGTCTGGAAAGCAATGCTGTAATGTGTCTTTTGCTGAGCGAGCCTGCTCTGTTTGGCTGCTGTTCTTCACAGCACGGAGCTGAGAGCAGGGGCTGCTTTTTCCTGCTGAATGCCCTACCCTCATGTGCTAGTTTACTACTTTTAGCTCTACTTGAAGAATTGACACAGTCTATGGCACATTTGTCACGTCAAAGATTCTGTTAGTAATTGGCCTCAAGTCTGGCAAGACAAATAACTTGGAGGAAGAAGAGGATGTCATTAAGTAAGTATCATTCACATGGACACAGTGGTCCCTAAGCAGAGCACAGAGTGTAGCACATCCTCACTGATGGCTGGAAATGGCAAAAGATGCTGTTTGTGCCCCACATGGCAAATACTTAGCAGTCTGCTCACTGTGAACTGCAGCTTTACTTAATTAGTGTGGTTTGTACGTGACAGGGAATGGAAGCCACCTTCCCAGTGACTGCTGTCCTTCATGTCACAGCTGGGAGGGCTGTGCCCTGACCAGGCTTGTGCAGATCATCCCTCCACATTGCTGTGACCCTCTGTAATGCCTGTGGGCAGCAGGCCACAAATGGCTTCTCCAAAGTTACTCCAGCCAGAAAGAAGCAGAAACTGAGACCTGAAAAGTGTAAGAAAAGCAGATGCAGTATCTCTTAAGTGATCTTCCTTTCGTGGAGTCTCTTCTCTTTTTAAGAGTGTTCCAGATAGTGGAGTGATAGAGATGTTGTAAGCCTGAGGCAGTTCTGCTGGTCTGTACAACTTTACGTGTACTCGATTGTCTTGCCCCAAGATTGGGGAAAGCACCAGCGTGAGACTGGCGGGGCAGGGTAATGCTAGCAGAGGTTTCTTGGACCCGTTGCCTGTGGTTCGTTTTCTCTCCCACCAGTGCTGCCAGAAATGTTAGCCAGCCCCACTGGTGGCAGCTGCGTGCCCCTTAGAGACGAGTTTCCAGGTGTCTGGCTAGAAAGACGGCGCTGAGATGCAGAAATTACATTTTCAGATAAGCTGTTTGCATTATTCATCAGATTTTGGACTTTGTCGTCATTGTGTTTAGCCTGTAAACAAGCTGATGTAGTTTGAGCAATTTGTAACCTCTCTTCTCGCACCGAGCTGTGGTGGCTGGACACACAGCAGCGGTTTGACACGATGGGCCGTGTTGTCTCTTCACAGTCAGCAGCTGTGGGTGAGGAGCAATGTGAGATGGCCCCCAGGAGCAGGGTCCAGAGGTGCAGGCGTGGTGCTGAGCCCAGCCCGGAGGGAGCTGTGTGCTGGAAGTGTGGCTGGCTTGCCTCTCCCTCCTTGGAGAGGCTGTTTATCAAGACAAATAATGGCATGCTAGTTTGGGAGAGGGCACTTAATCAGCTATTTCTCCTTAGTTACAGATGTCTTTTCTTCAAAGCCATGTACTCAGCAAAGCACACAGCCAGCGTGGCTGAAATAGCCACAGAACAGCCATCCCGATTGATCACAAGGCTCCCAAACAAAGAGTCATTTGTTTCTGCAGTCTGAGGAGGGTATTCAGCGAAAACCTGATGGCAGTACATTAAAAATTGCAGTTTATCTTTCAAGCATGCCTAGGGTTGGACAACATTATCTCTGCATGCAATCTGCAAGTGTAGAACAGTAGCAATTCTGTCTCGCCCATCATTTTCTGGATGTTGGTAACAGCAAATAGCGTGTCTTACTTTGACAAGGGGAAGAACTTGACTGTGTATCAGTCAGAAGAACTCTTAATAAAATAATTGAAAAGGTCCGGCAATTTTTTCTTCTCTTAGGACTGTGTGAAATGTAACTTGATTGCTATGCATCTTATGATGAGCAGACAAGGAAAGAGTTAATGGGATATTAGAGGGATTTAATTGTCATTTGGTTTATAGACAATTTCTGCAAAGATTTAAAAAAGTTGGGAGTGTTTTAAAAATGTTAAGAAATGTAAAGGTAAGAACCATAGTCCTTAAAGATGAGAATGTCAGTGGGAACTTCTGGCATGATAATTCTGAATTTAAGTCAGATATTGCCCTCTGTATATTTTCTAAGGTAACTAACTCAAAATTAAACCCTAGGGATGATGCTGGGCTCTTCTGTTTACCAGTGGAGAGGTTTTTAAGGATGAGCAAGAAGCCTAAAATTTAGCCTGAACTACTTTGCATATGTTGGCCTTTGAGTTAACAAATTTGAGTTGGGAAAAGATCAAATTTCGTAACAGAGACATAATCTCATCTGAATTTGAAAGACTCCAGTGTAACATCCTAACTTGCAGTTTAAGGTCTTGAAATGTACAGAAGATACCCTACTTTTATAGGCAAATTAATTTCTATTCCAGTTTCAAACTCAGGGTGATTTACAATCTGATTTTGAAGGTGCTTAGCAAAGTCTGTAAGCTGGCAATGAGCACTTTTGAGCACTACAGTTCTGCAAAGCAATAAAGGAGAGAGGTATAAAGAGTATTTTTTTTTTTTTTTCTGAGAAACATAAATAAATGGTGGAATGAAATATTTCTGTTGATTAATATTTCACTTTGAAATGGATTAGGACGACACTGTGAATTATGTATTTTGATTCAATCCACTGCTGCTTAAAATATAATCTTGGTAGAGTTTGCATTTAGCACTGTGCTTTTTAATTTTGTTGTTTTTTTTTTTTTTTCCCAGAACTCAAACTTAACTTTATCCATGTACAGTGTTCCGTAGTTTTGCATACATCCTTAAATGCTTAACAATCTTTGTAGCTTATTTATATATTTGATTTCACTTCAGTTTCTTAGGCTTCATTAAACTTTCAGCGAGATACCACACTCCCCTCCAACCGTGCAACCAAGTGACTTGGTTGCACGTGCTTCAATGACAACCTGACAAAAACAGCAGCGCTCCTTACCTTGGAGTCTGAGGGTGAAGTTTTCTTTGTTGAAAGCATCTGTAGGAGACCGTAGAGCAGAGCTCTCAAGCAAATATGCCTTCGTTTTAGGCAGGAGTGAGGATGGGGCATTGGCAGTTAGTGGTAGAGGAGGCACCACAGTCCATCCTGGCCGTGCTTCACTGTCCAGCAGCGCTGGAGCACGGCCGTGCCGAACACATGGTACATCAGCAGGGAGCAGATCTGCCTCTGAAAGCTCACCAGCTCAGACAGGCAGGATCGGGAGGAAATAGTATTATCTCCATTTTACTAAAGCTGGAAGAGATTAACTGTGTACGAACAGTCTGAGGCAGAACTGACTATCAAGTCTAGATGTCCTGGCTCATTTGTCCAGTTTCTCTAGCAAAAATTATCCTCTGATAAGGCAAAACAATGGAATTGTTCATCCTACTAGCAACAAGACAGCATCTTTCCTTTGGAAGAACTGTGTGTTATACCCAGTGATCAATAAGGACGGTGTAAAACCTTTCTGGTTTAAAATACACTTAAATGAACCGCTAAAGTTCCTTAGCTTAGAACGTTACTGCCAGGGACCTTATGTTCGGTCACTGTCAGCAGAAAATGGATGGAACTTGTAATGTGCAATTCAGTGGAGATGTAATCACCAGCAGCTAGATCGCCTTTCTTGGAAGCATTAAATCTTGCTTATCTTTTCATTTTTGCATTAGTATCGCTTGCTTTCCCAAATTTCTGGGGTGTGCAGATGCAAAACCAACCATTGTTTTGTCTGTCTTATTCAAAGCTTGAGTGGTACTTTATTTAATGTGTAATTGATTTAATAATGTATGCAGTTTAATTTGAAGTGGGCAAAACTGCTATTTTTATCTTGCATGATTTTCATTAGACAAAATATGAGTAGTTGGTAGCATAAGCAACCCAGTGAAACACCTTTTTTTGCCCCATATGCAACCTTACAAAAGTAAAGATGGAAATGGATGCACTTCTGGTTGATTACAGCTCCTACAATTCACTGCTGAATGCACACACTCATTAAAAGAAAATTGTTGTTAGTCCACAAGCTCTGCAGCAGATGACAAATTAAGCAAGACTGAGGTGGAAGGACTGAACAAACAGTATGTGAAATGAAGATGGGCACTTTCTTTGTGGTTAGAACCAGATACTCAGAATGGAGATCTGTTGATTTGTAAATCTTGACAAGTGTGCTTATGGTTCTAATGTAATTAAAGCTTTTAAATTGAAAAGAGCTGGTACGTAAATTCTGGGGAACATCCTGAATGTTCAAGCTGAGGAAACTTCAGACAGTTGGAAACTGTCTTTTTTAAAAAAGAAATAGTAAATATTTCAATAAGGATCATAAGAAGAAGGACAAACATTGAAATCTGAAAAGAATCCTGGAGGACTATAAAATTAATCTGATTTAACTTAGTTTCTAGTTTTGCAGCCAAGAATTTTTCAGTGTGTTTACAGAACCTCTTTTTTAAAAAAATAATCCAATTTTCAAATGTGTTGAACATCCTGCAGCTCCTATTGGCTTTGCTGAGAGCCAGAGTTTTGAAAACTGAAATGTTTTGTTAGAGTTAGGAAGAGATCTAAACAGGAGAGAACAGAGACTGCAGTGATCTGCTGAGAAAGGCCATGGTATCTACGAAATATTGTACTTTTTTTTGGTGGGGAGCAGGTGAAACAGCAGTTGGATTTGAATAAAGAACACTGATATTTTCCTGTGTAGAACCAAAGAGCCCTTTGAAGGACCTAGTAGCATATGTGACAGCCTCAAAGCTTAGTCCTGCAAAGGGCCAGGAAGAGGAATTGGAGTTCGAAATCCATGAGCTGCAGAAGATTCGCTTGTAAAAGCAGAAGTACTTTTCACTTCGTACTTCGGCACATAATATCCTCCTTGCTGGCACTAATGATGTGGAGATATTTTTCTGTCAAATGGTTTCTGACAGTTCAATTGCCAAAAATACTCAAGTGGCAGAATGCAACTGCAATTACCAACAGTGTGCTTGCCCCAGAGTCTGTAAATTCTCTCATGAAAGCCTAAAAAGCCCATTCACGTTGTCTAGAAATAGCAGCAATAACCATGGTAATAAGTTCTTCTCTTTGTTGCTGTGGTTCAATTCTTTTCATGGGTAGGCTGCAATAAAAGCCATTTGATTTTTCTGTAGCTGCCTCTGTCGTAAGGATATGTTTCTGTTCTCCAGGAACAACAGCGCTACTCAAAGCCCTGCAGTAGCCTGCTTTCCAGATTCTGAAATTCAGCTGAGGGGAAATTTAGATTCCATTTCAGGTAAAGTTGAGCCCAGTTTTGTGTTTGGGCTGTGGTCTGGAGGAGATGGTATGTCCCAAAGAAGGGTGACACGCTGTCCTGAGGAGCAGCGTGGCCAAGAGGATGGGATCCTTGCTAGGGCTTGCACCGAGCTATTCAGCGTGCATCTTGTCACTCCTCTGCGGCTGCTTGCCAGTCTAAAGTGAACCTCAAGACTTTTACCATTCTTGTGGTGTTTATCTGTCCACATACACATAGTTTGTTTGTGTTGCTCAGAGGTATTCCTTTGTTGCTTTCTTGATGTGTCATTCAGTCCGTCCGGAGGACGCAGGATTTGGAAATTCTTTCCATCTAGAGTAGCTTTACTCAGTTTAACGTGGCTGAGTATGCTGTGATGTGGGAAATTGCTCCTGGACTGATTTCTACAGGGACCTCTACTGACAATAACAGGGTCTGTTAAGATACAAGATATGTCCATAAAGAGCATCATGAAGGACTGGGGTACAGGAAATGAATAAGAAGTGGTTATGCGAGGCAGCTTGTCAGTGCTGAGTTGCTCACATATGTAAGGTTTGCAGCGTTACGGCTCTAAATCTGGTACTTAGAGACTGCTGTTGAGTCACATGGCCAGTCAGCTTTGATGCTTGTTAGAAGCAAGAAGCATGAATATAGACTTACTCTCCCTGTTATTAAAGATTATTTTATCCTATAAGATTGTTGTCATGGTATGATGCTTGAACAATTTACAAATGTAGCTTCAGAATATAAATGCTTTTGCTTCTGTAAGCTCTCCAAATAAGAAGCATTGAAGTTTTCAGCAGCTATTTATCAGAGTGCTTTGAATGATACAAGCTTCTGTTTATTTAGCTTGAATTTCTAGGATATTCCAAGAGATGAATACTGGAAATGACAGAACAAAGTCAGAATTTATTTTAAAAAACTTAATAGTTTCCAGTGTTTTGGAGCATCTCAAGAACTTCTGTGGGGAAAAAGGGAAAAAAAACAAAAAACAACCACAACAAACAATGTTTACTTTGCAATTAATATTGTATTAGAGGTTACCTCTGGGCTAGTAAACGTGCCTGTGAATGTTTTTGGGCACTGAGGCCAGCTGGTACAGAGTGACCCACATCCATACCATTAAAAGTCTCTTAACCTACAAAACATTCCCATAGGACTGGAAACGGTGCCAACTCTCAAACTGTGCCTGGGATTGCATGGGAAAATGATAGTTGGCACAGGCTAAAATTGTGCCAGGGGCCCTTCTAACAGCTTAATAGTAGAAACAATCATGACCCAGGGCGCAGGAGCATCCCTGGATACTGCTGCGCTGTGAGTTTGGGCACAGCTGGAGCCACAGGTACAGCTGCTAAATTAACTTTCCAGTGCTTTTAAGGCAGTGGATAAAGAGGGTTGCTTTGTTGCAGAGGTTGTCCCAGAATTTCATTGCTGCTTTTGCTGAAAGGAAGATATCTTCTCACACTTTGAAGAATATTAGTGTTTTTTTTTTTTTTTTTTCTGTGTAACTTTAAAAGCTACCAGCAGCATAGTGAGATGCAAGTATCCTCTAACATTAAGCTCTAGTTCCTCACAACAATGAAAATCATTACATTGACAGAGATGTTTTTGTAAGTTCTGAGTTTATTTAGTAAACAGATATTACCCAGAGATAACTATGGAACAACGATGTTCTTTGTCAGTTAAAGTACTGATGTTGTGTTGATGTCTGGTCTTGCTTTCTCCTTCACACACTCCACCTTTTCCACTCTCCCAGTACTTTCATTACAGCCTCAATTCTTTTCACAGGAGAGCATTTGGGTAGGGAGACCAAGGACAGCTGTGGAGATTTTTAAGGCAAGATGTTAGTGTAGTTGTTAAGAGATGTTTCTGCACTTGCTATGTAAGTGACTTAACGTTTCATGAATGCAAAGTAAATCAGTTCTCTCATATTGCTTGGGTTTAATCATTTTTGATTCTTGGTTAGCATATTTCATAACCAAAGCCTGAACTTTTTTATTCTGCATTTGTCAATGATGTAACAATCACCTCGTTATGTAGGATGAAGATTAAGTGTGTGGAATTTGGGCTGAGCCATAAGCTTCTATGAGAGCAAGAAGCTATTAAGACATCCTGAGACTGTACACAACACAAAGTCCTACATTGGGCCCTCTGAGAGAGTCGTGATAATTTATCTCTGTTCTAGCAGATGACAGCTCTGCTCTTTCTATCCTGGGCTTCTCCAAAGCAGCAGAATACTATTTATTTTTCAAGTATATAGTTTTTTCTAAGTCTTCCTAAACAGGGTCTCCCAGATTGTGTTGTTACGGTTTAATCTAATTGGAAATGACAATTAGTACCGAATATAAAAAAGCGTTGTGTCTGATAGCAAAATCCAAGGGTGGAGCTAATTAGAAACAATTTAAAATGAGTCGTATCATAGTTACTCCAGTGACTTGGATGTGACTGTAATCTTGGTTTCCAAGGAACTTGATTTCTTCACCTTTTTCCAGGTTGCAGAAGAGCAAATCTTTGAGAAGTAAATCTTCTGGATAATGTATCTGTCACATTAAAGCCTTTGCATTTTCTGGGGTATACTATGATTTGCTTCTTGTACAAATTTTCATCATGTGACAGGTTTGTGATGAAAATTCTGGATTTGAAATCCAGAAAAGTCACTGTTGAACAGAACACTGCCAATAAATTCAGCTTGGGAGATTATTCATTCCCAGCCTGTGATGCTTTTGTGAAATGAACATCTAAACAAGCCTAATTATTAAATGCTGACTGAAGATCCCTGTTGGCTTGTTTAAGGTGAAATCTTTACTAGGGAAGGGGAAAAGTAACTTTCCATTACTTACCCAGAATACCTATGTGCTCCTAGGCATTTTATTGCACCCAATCTGCAATTCAAAAAGTTGTATTCAGAAGGTAGAATTTGTGGAGATTAGTACATTTGAGTTCCTTATTTCAAGTGGCTTTATCAGTATTTAAGTCAGCTTCACAATAGGTTTATGTGTATTAAAACAAAAATTAAAAGATTTTTAGATAATGACTCTAATGAAAAAGTATTGCCAAGAAGCTATCAAAGAGATCAAATGTACTTAAAGTGCCATGAAAAGAATATTAAATAGAGTATCAGTGCAAATGTAATGGCAGTGTAGCTTCAAATCTGTGGTACTTTTGCTACTGTAAATGGATGCCATTGCAGTAAAACTTTTATAGTCTAACTTTAACCTGCTCGCCCAGAAACTATAGTGTATTTTTTACCTTTTATTTTGGAAAAACAGTGGTTCTCCTCTTCCAACTGGTAGTGATTTAGAATGACAACCGAAGCGTTCCCAGCTGTGCTTCAGCAGGACGAAGCCCCTTGCCTATAATAAAATGAATGAAATGTAAGAAACAGAGCATTTGCAATCCAGAAGTTGACAGTTTGCATTACAGAAAAAAAAATCAACAAAACCTATTGGTGCAAGTTTTACTAAAGATTGTTAAAAGTAAAAAAAGTCCTTGAGGCGATAGGCAATGAATCAATATCTTCAAAGAGCTTGGATTTGTCTTGGTCTGTTGTTACTTTGAGGAGTGGCCAAATTTGCTCTAGCAAAGGAGCGGGAATGGGTGGCTTTTCTTCAAAAATGCCAGGTGTTTCTGCTAGTTTATTTTAGATAATGTAGAGTTACACCATCAGTTAGGTTAACAGCAGTATAGCAATGCCAGTGTATTAAATATGACTTCTTGATAACTCTTACAAGTTTTTAGGTGACCAAAGCAGGCAGCTGAACTGCCTAGAACTTCACATCTGTGTGGTAAGAAAGATAAATGGGTAGAAATACTGAGTTTACAATAGCAATTAACGTCTATGGCTGTATTTTCTGGATGGTGCCATCATCCCCTCTTAATTGTAGAGGCAGATGGAGAGTGATGCCTTCCCAGTCATGTAGATGGGTAAAATGACAATTTTAATGCCTATCTAGGGAGAATTTTATTATGCTCCACTTAGAAGGATGAATTTTCTAGTTTTTTACTTTACCACTGTTTTTTTTCATTTAGTTAGCTATCTATCCAAGCAAAACCTGGTGTTGTGTGAAGAAGAGAAGACATAATCTATACCTTAATTCATTCCCTTCCCTTCCTAGATACAGTGTGCCCTGCCTCTCTGATCGTTCTCCCAGTTAGCTGCAGACTGAACCTGGTAACAATGCGGTTGGGCTGGATTCCTGTCCGAGGCAGACAGCTCTGTTTGGCCTCGAGACCTCTGGGTTTGTAAGGTTTTCAATCACGAGAAATGCTAAACTGGCAGTTACTTTCAAGTTCATGGCATAGCACCAATTCCCTGCTGCTCTACGCTGTGTGGTTTCATAGCTGCCCTTTGTATTCGGTTTCTTCCAAATGAGCTTCATTTGTTGACAGATTTTGAGATTTTCATGGTTGCCCTGTGCGTTTCAACGTACAGCCCTAGTCTTTGGTCTTGAAATAATTTATAGCATAATGAATTGTTACAGTGCCGTGTGATAAAACCACACCGAGAGGATGGAATCTAAACGGAAGAATGTGTTCACAAAATGTTTTAGACCTGATCTGTGCCCCCAACAGCTCCTAGCTGAGTGCTCTGCTGTGACCGCTGGTAGCCCTGCGGCTCTCTGCAATGTCTCTTCCAAGGCCAGGAGTGGTCACAACGCTTGGGTCATTCAATCGAGTGGGCTCTTTTCTCCTCCTCTTGACTGCGTGCATTCCACGTCTTTGAGTTGTAGAGCACTGGAACAGGTTGCCCAGAGAGGTGGTGGATGCCCCATCCCTGGGAACGTTCAAGGCCAGGCTGGATGGGGCTCTGAGCAACCTGCTCTAGGCAGGGATGTCCCTGCTTCTTGCAGGAGGGTTGGACTAGATGACCTTTGAAGGTCCCTTCCAACTCTAACCATTCTATGATTCTGTGATTCTGAATCAGAATTTTGCATCTATAAAGTGAGTGCTTCCCTGCCATACATATAAGAATATGTTACATTATTGTCCACAATTAACGTTATAAATATGACTGCATAACAGTTCGTATGTTAAGATATAGACACATAAATATTAAGAAAATGGGAGGGTAACATAGTGTTGTTTTGGGGGTTTTTTTGATTAACCAAATAACAGATGTGACTTGAATCCTACAATGTGAAAAAAAGTTTCAAGCTCATGTTAGCAATTTTCTGCATCCTTTTATTAGTGGCATTTTTAGTGCAGCTAATAAAGAATTCAATATGTTCTCAGATCTTGAATAAGTTACAGTGAGGAGGATATAAGCTTTTCAGCCATTTTAACCACCTTCTCCAACGTGAAGACTGGAACACATTCTCCTTTTGTGCCTCAGACACAGATTGTATGGTCTGCTGTTCTGTATAGCTACGGCAGACTTTTTTTTGCTTGCTTTTCGTTAGATGGTTCTACTTTGCATTGCCTTTCATTTCAGTGATGCTATTCAGCACAAAAGCTGTAGTCCTAGAATCATGCTGTCTTCCTAGCAGAGTTGATGGGTAATAATTTTGTTCTGCACTTTACATATGATAATAACAGTAACTCTTGACATTTGCTTTTCTTTGTGGTTATTTTAGATTTGGTACAGCAAAGCAAACAGGCTATCAGGTCTGGTGCTGACCTGCAATGGAACAATTAAACTGTTTCTGCTCAGTCACAGAATGCATGGCAGTGGTTATTTGGGTTTCTCAATATCCTTGTTATTTCTGAAATGTCTGATTACGTTTTAGAGAATTTAGAACAAATCCAGATTTGTCCCCAAAATAAGTTTGGATCCTCAAGTAGAAGAAAAGGGTGTAAGGTATCACGCATGTATCTGTGTATTTGTATTGTGGATATTGCTACTGGCATCATGTGAGGCTCAGGGTGTTTGGTGCTGCATGAATGTTGAAGATGGCTGGTAGTTCA
>WHYT01017163.1:159348-234854 GCA_009806455.1 Tetrax tetrax
TTTTTTTTTTTTTTTTTTTTTTTTCTCTCTCCCTGAGTTGCGGACCATTTTATCATGCATTAGCAAGAAGAACGTGACATTTGAAGCATATCAGCAAAAGGAGATTTTTGTGGTCCCAGAAGGGTCCATAACAATAGAAATCACTCACCTGGTACTCTGGAGCTTTCTAAAAAGGAGCAGGGTAAAGGGCAAACCTGAACCACTGAAGGGTCTCAGTGTAGCCAAGGAATTTATCCATTAGTGTTTCTTGCCATTCAGCTCTGTCTAAACTGTAGATACTGAATAAAAAGAAACTTGTCTTCCTAAAACACCATCCATTCAGCTTTATATTTCTGAAATATTTTCTCAATGAAATTATGGAAGTGATGACAAGCCGTGCTGTTTTCATCTTTTCTCTTTTCAGTTCCCCCACAACATTGTGACACATACCATATTTGAAGTATAACTGCAAAAATGTTTCCTGTGATATTTAATTGAGAATCCATTGTGAAATGAGGAATGTGCCTAAGATCAAGCCTGCTGCTTTGGTTAGGTGAAAGACTTGGAAGAGGAAGGCGTTTGGTGCAATTTTAATTTTCAGGGCACGTAATACTCAGAACGGCATTTAATGGGAGCTGAAGGGATGGCAGCGAGTTCATTTGCACAGAACTGTTTCAGTCATTTCTACTGATTTACCAGGAAGGAAAAACCAAGGTGGAGTTGGCAAGCTTGAGAAAGTTTTAAGCTGTAAAATGCAAAAGAGGAGAAAATCCATTGTGAGGAATTACAAGGAAAAAGTTACAGAAGACACCATCCAGAGACGTATGATTTTCTTGCGCTGACAACCGCAGCAGGCTGCTGTCTTTAGTGCAGGCAGCTTATGCTGTTGCTCTGATTTGCCTCTGGCTTATGCAGACGTAACTCCTTTGACATTAATAAGTTCCTGCAATAGCTGATAGAAGAACTGAACTGAAACCTGTCAGGTACCTTTTTCTGGCTTCTCCTTGAACACCTGTGGTACTCTTGCCCATTTTGTGCTCTTTAATGAGAGAACATAACATGATCCTAAATAAATGAGTTAATAGTTTGGTCTGCGTTTGCATGTGCGCATTTTACGGTCCCAGGTTAGTTCTTTATCATCCACGTCGAGTTAACCTTCTCCCGATATTAGCAATTCTTTCTGTGGTGTGAACTGTATTGCTTGCAATATTGAACAGGTTTTTCTTAAAGCAATCAGGTGAATTCTTACTGAAACAGGTTGTTGAAGAGACGCAGAAGTCTTCAGAAACTCCTTTTGCATTTGTGCTATTGGGCACAGAGAGACTACCTAATCCATTTGTCTTCTGTTCATAAGATGATCAAAACAATTTGTTGTGTTGCTTATGGAAACTGAAATATCTCAGAAAAAAAAAATCATATATATACATATATAGCAAAAAAAGTCAGTTACATGGCTTGAGAGAAGTGTGCAGTTTGTTTATCTTGCATTAATTTGCCCATGTAATAAAGCTAGTGCAAGTAAAGGCCTGTGTTTCCGTGTTGCGGTGGTGTTCTGCTTCATGTACTCCTATAAAAAGTATTCAAGCACAGAATTATTCATGGCTGCTGGACAATAAAGCTG
This sequence comes from Tetrax tetrax, assembly GCA_009806455.1. NCBI lineage: Eukaryota > Metazoa > Chordata > Aves > Otidiformes > Otididae > Tetrax > Tetrax tetrax. The sequence goes on from WHYT01017163.1 coordinate 160,949, forward strand.
CTCAAATCCTTTCAAAATTAAACCTGGTGGTCAAAATACCAATGTCTTAACCAGATCAGGGACTTTCAAAATGACATACAAGTACTTCCGTTGGCTTTGGCATTGGATATATTTATATCACAACTGCTTCTCTATTGGGAAGCAATGCGACTTTCCTTGGAAACAGATTTAAGTGTGACATTTCATAGATAAGCAATGACACTTGGCAACAGTATTTGATGTGCAATACTCATTTGTGTCCAGAGGACTTATTTCTATTCTGTATCTTCCACTGAGGTATGCGTATAAGTAGCACTTGTGTGCTGTGTTTCTCAATTAAATTCTCCTGCAAAATTGCTTTGCTACTTTGCCTGGAAAGATAAAGGCAGTCTCTTAATTCAAATTATAAGATGCGTATTTCTTGCTTCCTTTTCAATAAGGTCTGATTCGTTTTTCTTCATGATAATGAGTTCCTTAGATCTATCTTTTGATGGAAAAATCACAATGTAAAAGAGAGAATGTTCGTATAAGAATACTGCAGTAATTGTAGCCCTTGTGTCCTGAACTTGATTCTCTCCTTTGCATTTTGACCCTGTGTCGATAGGTCACTGTTGTATTTGCATTTTGACAAATTTCTGCGCTATTTTCACTTTGTGCAAATGAGTTGTCATAGCCATGAATGCTTTGCATAAATAGATTATCATTTCATTAAAGTCTGGTTTGTAGCTAATCACACTGGAGTGTTTGTGTTCTTCAGCCCTTCTGCTCAGTACACACAGATCTGCTAGACGGCATGATTTGGTCGTTTATCAGATACGCTTTGCTCTCAGTTTACTTCAGCCAACTGCATTCTCAATTGTATTTTGTTTGACTGTTAATTCCATTCTTTTTTGTCTGTTTCATTTCCTTTTGTTTGGATTTTAGAAGGACGTTTAGTGCTATCTTATTATGACTTTATTCTTTGATTATAGCAAGTGGCATTGCACGTATACAGGTATTGATTGTTATTTGTAGGTGGCCAGGTATGAATGTCCTATGTCATCCAGTAAGGAGAAGATACTTGCATTCCTGCACATGCATATTGTGTGTCCAAACAATTTGGAAATATAGTAGGAAGACTTTTGTTTATGAGCTCTTGCACAGTTGATGGTGACCTGGAGTTTTAAGCTTGTGAGAGATAAGCAGAAGGACAGCGTGGAGTTTACTAGATGAGCTATTGGCCATGGAAGGAAAGGCTTTGGGCTCTTGCTCCCTCTTGAGTAAAGTGCTGGCATCACGGGGGTGGCTGGTTTTGGAACAGACCATTGCAAACCCCAAGCAACCTCCACCCCCCGCACCCATAAACTGGAGCTGTGAGGAGCCTTGGACCCTATCCACTTGCCTCCTGTTGGGTTTGAGTGGAGTGGTGGTGATTATTAGCAGCTGATTCACACTCTTCTGTGGTTTATTGGAGTGATTTCCTCAAACTTTTAATACCTTTAAAAGCCACTTCTTACCTTTTTAATCTCTGTAATTCTACATGGTGAATATATGGGAGAGATGAGGCTGTGGCCCCTTGCTTTGGGGACGTGCTGGCTTTCAGACAGCGCGTGTGCCTGCCCCAGGTGGATTTTCCTGATGGTGACACAACGTGTGCACAGTGCAGATGAGTGAAATGAGAGACGAGACAGGCTCCCGCTGCCTGCGCCTTCACGCTGAGATGGAAGACGCTGTAGGTGATAAAGGCGTCTTATGAAATGCTTTAAAACCAGTGGTGTAGCCTTACGCACCATTCGAAGCAGGAGACATTTTAAAACTTTTTAGCAAATGATGTAAAAGTAAATGAGAGGAAAAGATTGTGTATTTGAACACTGGAAATGCAGGGATTCTGCAAGAGGTGGATGCCTGTCGTCTTCATGCAACTCAGAAACAATAACAGCTAAGTGGGATACAATTCACTACTCTGATGCGGCATGTTAAACACATGAGCAAAAGAAAACTCCAAGTCTCTTTAGATTGCAGAGAGAACATATTAACATTAATTTTGTTCTGTGCTATCATCTCGTGTTTCAACCCTCCAGATGATAATTAAGACAACAGAAGATAAAATTTTGTACTGTATAAAATTGCATTCAAGCCATAACAAATAAGAGATTATTCTGTCCGGTAAACAAAACATAATCATCCTGGCACCCTTACGAAGGAGAGCCTAAAATAGAAGCTCTGCTCTTTATAGGTCATGTGAAATGTCATCATCTCTTTCATTATCTGTACTGTTTGGATGAAAAATAACTGATTAATTTAAAAAAACGCTTGCCTTATTTGCTAACAAGGTTATTTTCTCATTGATTGCTAGGAAGTCTAGTTCCTTTGGAAGGGCTTGCAAATTATGAGTAAATCAATTGTTAGGCTGCGTAGCCACATCTGCTGTCGATGTGCTGGCAGTGTAGGTTTGTGTGTATACGGTGTTTATACAGCAGCTTTGGATGTGCCTGGTTTGAATGAAACTTCTGGGTCTGGGCAGACGTAGAAAGGCAGCAACAGGGGAGCATCGTATCATGAAAGAGTCAATCTGCTCAGCTTCTTCTAAAAGCTTAATTATCAAACAGGCTATGTCTTAAAGGAAAGACCAAAACCAAAGAAATGTAAAATTAGACCAATGAATTAATATCTAGGCATATAATTTTAAAACTCCCAGGATAGAAGTGTGCAAAACCACCACATTTCAAAGATGGTCAGAGCTGGACTTGCTCAGAAACAGAAGCAGAGTTTATTTCTAAGAAGCCAAGGGCCTTGCCACGGGGCTTGGTAGCAGGGGAGTGTGACCGGCACAAAGCTGCGGACAACAGTGAGGCTCCTGTCTGGAGGAGACGTGGGATTTTGGGTTCCCTGTGTGAACAGTTCATCTGTAGTTCCTGGACGCCTGTTGTTCATTATGCTCAAAATTGATTGTATTCCAAAAAAACCTGTCTTCCAAAGTTCATCCTTTGTTTATCTGCCCTGATTGAGACACTGAAAGTGGGACTGTGTTCAAGTGGGAACAGCGCATTATTTGGGATTGCTCCGTTGGTAAATAGCTCTTCCTTTTGCGTGCTATCTGTCTGACACCTTTTCTTGCCAAGCTGGGAGGTCCTGACCCAAAGTCCTTTTAAATCAGCAGAAAAACTCCCAATGAGTTAATGAGTGGAGGTAAAGCTTTCCAAAGTCCCAAAGTAGCATAGGAGCAGAAACCGCAGTGACGTTCACTCAGCAGAAATATGAGGCCAATACTGTGATGCCTTGCATCTCTTGCTAGATCATTTTAGACCTCCCCAAAGCATTTTTCTTGTCAAGTAGTAGATGAAGTAGAAGGGGCTCCAGTGTACCTGTGTTGCTTAAAAAGTCTTTCAATTTTGCAGGACTTTCGGAACTTTGACTATGTGCTCCCAAAAGCAAGAGAAGCGTAAAATGAATTGGAGGCTAAGCTGATTAGAGCTTTCCATTTCAGAATGAGACCTCTATCCAAATGCATTTGATTAAGTGAGACTGAAAAATGTTTGCTAGCAAACCAACGCAGAGAGTACAAGGAGAGCTCTCCAACATAATAAGAATAGTAAGAATAAAAAGGAGGAAGAATTAGTATTTGGACACTTAATGCTGATTTTTATTGCTTTCTATTGCATCTCTTGTTCTCTGCAGCTTGGTCATCAGAGGCTTATCAAAATAATTTCAAAAATAAAGTGGCTAGTGGTTTTAATGGCAATGACAGCAAAGCTGATGCTTGAACATGCAGATTTCCTGGCAGAATTGCAAACTGGTTAGAACCATGTGAGTCTGGAGAGCTGACGCTTACTAGGCAAAAATAGGAATAAACCATGGTCAGGTCTACTTGCATCCTGTAAAATGGGAAAAATCCCATGAAGCTAAAGCCAGCAGCAAAACCTGATTAAACATTCCTCCTCCAGTCTTTCTGTTAATCTTTCCCCAAAGCCACTCATTGTGGATATTCAAGAAAGCCAGCAAGACTACTGCTGGACACTGTAATGTGAAAGGGAATGAAACCAATGTTTCTTTCCATTTGGGATTCTGAGAAACTGTTGTTTTGACCACTTCTGGTCTCGTGTTTTCCATTTAATTGTTTTTAGTGTGAGATGCCTGCAGCTAAGTAGATGTGCTCAGCCGAGGAAGGCCTCACTTGCCAAAAAAGCCTATATTTCCTTTTCTACCAAACTAGAATCTGTGAAAATTTATTTTGAAGGTGCCAATTTCTGGTGTTTTCAGAACTGAACTGGTGTATTGGCTCTCATTTTGTATGCAATGTGGAGATCTGAGCTGGGTATCGGCAGACTTTCATAAGCCACTACTTTCAGATTAGTGTGCTGATTCTTATTCCTACAGCATGAGTTTTCTAAGGATTGTAAGAAGGGGAGAGATCTGAGGCACGTGGGCAGAAGGGCTTGACTGGAGTGAACTTGAGAACTTATGAATTCTGATGGCCAGGATTGGGGTAGCCTGCCAAGCCTAGGCGCGATCTGAAAAGATGCCATCAGAGCCGCGTCTGATTTCTGCAGAAATGTCATGTTCCTGCAGAATGTCTTCGTTTTGACAAATGGCATTTTGTGATCAAAAGCATTCCATGGAAAATGTCTAACCCGCCATACGCTCAAGTCGAGCTTTCCTCTCTTTATTTCAATATTCTATTTTTCACCAAAAGAGACCATGTCCTTTTGATTCTACTGAGAACTGCTCTGCTTTAAATATAAAGGGGCCATTTGTATGCTGTTTCTTTGTAATTAAAATTCTTATCCCCAAAAATGTGTTTTCCATTAAAAATTTTTGCCCTGCACTAATAAATCTAGACCTTATAGCTATTGTCTCTGGAAATATATATTTTGCTATATGCCACATATAAACATTTATTTCCTGTTTGAGAAAATGTGGTTTTTACCATCTGTAATATTCATATTTGTTTCTTGAGGGGAAAGTTAGGGTGACAGAAACATGATACAGGCACTCCTAAACACATTAAGAATACAAGAACTTGTGACCAAGGCAAAAAAGATGCTTGTTACAGAGCCTAGTAAGCTTTTTAATGTACTTTATTTTTTTTTTTATTTTATTCCCAAACTTACTTTAGATGAGGTATTAAATTTGTTTTAGAGACCAAAGCTACTCAAGTTCATTTGTTTTTTATCTTTTGAATGCAAGTTTTTTTGATATTATAGCTGCTGTCATTGACCGGCCTTTGATGTGCCAAATACAGAAGAGTTGCCCTATGTGGAAGAGACAGCCCCAAGAATGAAAGCTTTTTTTTTTTTTTATGTGACTGTATGTGGAATAGCTAACAGCAACATTGCCCTCATTCACTTTACTTTAGCCAACAATTTGAGTTTTGCCAGTAAGATTTGGTAGTACTTTATTAAAACTCATAACAAACTGGCCTGCCATAATTCTTGCTTGCTCCAGCCAACTCATTTATTCTGTCAGTGCTTTAAAACCTTATTTTGGAATTTCATTTCCATTTCACGCACAAAAGAGAGGTGCACAATGCTGTGTACTCAATCACGTGTACAACAGAAGCAGCATTTTTACGCTTTACTTGTACCACTGAGGTTTCCTGAACTTGCACAGGTTCTTGGCCAACTGAGCAATTGAAAAGACTTAGCTCAGGGCATCATTTTGCTCTGAACTTTTCTAAATTGCTGTTGGACCTCCCATTCTTTCAGATCTTTTACCTGCCTTTTCAGCACTGTCTTTTTAAATTAGATTTCCAAGTAATAGCTCAAGATGTTATAGAACTAGTTGGAATCAATTCCACTTTAAATGTGGACATATTTTTTTCAAGAAAAACGTTCAGTCTTGATGCAACATTTTCCAGGGATGAAGAATATTCTCCAACCATCAGAAAACTGTTCCAGTGGTAGACTAAAAATAAAACAAAAATATTTGCAGTTAGAATAATTAAGCAGACCTAGTCCAGTTTCTTAGATCTCTTTTTCCCTTTGTCTACAATATGAAATTTAAAAAAGCTGCAGTCATTTTCCCTGTAAGCCGGGTTGGTTTCTTTTTAACCAGTGTGACCTTCTTACTCAATTTCTGTGGCTTCTTGTGCCTTTTATAAAGTGTGCTTCAACAGCTCCCAACTGTTATACATGTTTTTCTGTTTAAATGTTTTTTCCCCAACAGATTTAGCTCATAATTATTTTCAGCTTTGAGAGCGTGACTTTCTAAATCACAAAGTGCTTCCTTTACACACTATATGTTAGTGCCTTGATGTCTCTTCTCTTATGTCCTCAAATGTATAATTATCTATTTAAAAACAAACAAAGAAAAGCAGGTCCATCTCAGGTTAAACTTACTTGTACACTCTTTGAAAATAACACAGTAGGAACAGGACCTGTACTTGCTACTGCAAGACCACAGCAATTCTCGTTTCTGATTTGTTTTCTTGGCACACCGTGTTTCTGGGAAATTGCTAGAGCAGGTTGAAAAATTAATCTGCAGCCCCCTGTAAATAATATATTGGAGACCTGCTTTGGTCTGCTTTGGACAGAGCTTCCAACGGACATATTATGGTTTTTAGCTGGTTTCTTCCAAGAAGGTCAACGTTTTCTGTCTGCTAGAGATACTTGTGAGAGGGGAAAAAAAAAATAAAATAAAAAAAGCAGCATCAAAATTCTAGTGTTCTGCCAATGTCTGCATTTAGTGTGTGTTTATGGCCTGACCATCACAGGTTCTCAGCCTTAGATTTTATGTGTTCAGTACCTCTGGAAATCAGGTCATTAATATTGACGTATGCCCAGGAGCCAGTGAGGGCAGAGCGAAAAACTATAAAGTTGTGATTAGTATTCAGATGTGACCTGGCTGGGCAATGGCAGTTTGTCCCTCCAGCAATCAAGGAAGAACAAGCGTGAAAAGAGACTTGGCTTGACTGCTGAAAGAGTTTACAAGGCACCAAAACCCACTACTCGTGCTTAAATATAAGAGAAGAACAAGCAAAAAGTCTCCAAAGAATGTGAGTAGCTACTCAAAATTCTCTAATACAGGCATGCATACCACTTTTTTTCCTTTTTTCTGGAAGAATCAAATGCTGTATTTAGGGAATGGGTTTCAGATTTTGCAAATATTTTCCTAGTGCCATTCTAGCAAATGAGTTTGTTGGCATATTGTTATGTGGGGCTTGTTCTGCTAAAGCATTGTAATGCCGGCTGTTTCTCAAGCTGATTTGGCTTTTACAGCTCAAATATTATATCCTGCTTTTAGAACATATGGTAACTCCTTTCAGGAGACATCGAGATATGCATCTCATTTCCAGAAACGAGTCGTTGCCTTTGAGTGAAAGACTGCAAGTGCTTTTCATCTTGATTTTCCTGTTCTTCTTATTCTATTTAAAATTTCTTCTTCACCCCTTGCCCTGCTTGTGCTGCCTCCTGTAAGCCCTCCCTGCATCCCAGGAACGGGAAAACTCCCTGGCAGCTTTGAGTCTGAGCAGAAGAAAAGAAACAACGCTCCCTTATTCAGGTTGCTTCATGCAACACAGTTTTATGGAGTAGGTGTCAGTGACAAATGCTGTGATGTGGCTCCTATGCAGACTGTGCTTTTCTGGTGAAGTATTACCGGAAGACTGGGTTGCTCACGTAGCCCAGTGTGTGTTCATTGATGGGAAGGCTTAGCAGAGACGGGGCGTGAGCCGCTCAGCCTGAGTCTTTCAGAGTTGCTCATGGAAAGAGGCTGCATCCCATGCCACTCTCTTACAATGATTTCATTCTGCATTCACTTTGGATGCGTAGGAGGCTTTTTCTTTTCCTTCTTACTTTTTTTTTTTTTTTTTTTTAAAAAAAAAAAAGCCTACGTGGCAACATCAACGATTCTTGCAACAAATGACTGCTTCGTACTCCTCATTGCTCTTCCTTGCTGGAACACACAGTGCAAAAAGCCCCCACACAGCAGTGTCTTTGTGTGCAAGACAAAATGCCTGCCTTGGAGGAATGTCTCTGCTTCCCGAAGTTCACCTCTGGGTTTGGCTTTCTGTAAAGTTTTGCAGAGCTGAGGCTTTTCTCTGGGCGCTTGGTTTAAGGTCACAGTTGGAAACGAGTCTAGAACAGAGTATGTTGCATTACTTTGTTCTTCGCACATCTGCCTCCCCAGGCTTTCCTATGAAAACCTAATAGCTATTAATCAATATTATGGTTTATCTTGGAGATTTTTAATTTTAGCAGGAAAATATCCTGCATTTGTGATCCCAGCCAGTCCCTTCTCTCATTTTGACTAGCCTTGCTCTCTGCTGTCATTTCCAAAGACCGCCTGAGAGTCTGGGCTCCCCTCTTTGTCTTGTGTTTGTATTCTTCAAAGTGAAAAAGGAAAACAAAAAGCTGGGACAAGATCTTGCAGTATTTCTTGAGAATAGCATGAGGGAAGAAAAGATGACTCCTATGAGTCAATAGCAGAGTAGTAGCTGTTAATCTCTGACTTCTAGTTAGTTAGGTTCGTGATTAACTATGCTGTAGGCAAGAAGCACCCTGTCTGGCTCTACATCTACTAGCACTTGTATGGATGCAGTAAAGCCATGTTTCTGAGTAGTTCAAATGTGTTTAGAGGTATCCTTGGTCAACAGGCATCAATACTGCTGACCTTTCTTTTCCCTCTTCTGTTCATTGTACATTCTTGTTGCTTGAGCTGCATGCTTTCAGATTTTTGCTTCACATGTATTAGATCTTCCCTCCTTCTAGACTTTCCTTAGACTTTCCTGGACAGGTACAGTTACCACCTTCTCTGGGGAAATGTCGTCTTTTATTCAGTGTCATGATGCTTATAGGCTCTGTACAGACACAAAAGATGCCAAATACTTTAAGAAGAGAGGAGCAGAAAACGTCCTGGTGTTCTTCCTCATGCCTTTCCCTTAAGGTAGGATCCTGCTGCAGCCTGCAGAAAAGCTGTGGCAAAGATCAACAGAACCAGGTTTTTCTTTCATGTGGACAAAGCTTTAGCAACTCCTCGGCAGTTTGTGTCACCCACCAGCACTGTGGACACTTGACCCACGCAGATGCAGAAGGGATTTAGGGCTGTAGGTTTAATTAAACTATGCTCTTAAAAAAACCAACTCAAACCTCAGTATGTTGAGGAAGAAAATAATACAATTGTTTATTTTTGAGGAAGAAAGATCTGATTTCTACCATCATTTGTGCAGTAGCTCTCAGATGACTGAACTATGTCCATGCAGGCTCTCCTTTGAATCCCCACAAAATGAGAGCTTGAATTGGCAAGTATTTTAATATTGTCATGGCTTAAAGCTTCAGGATCTATTTGCCTGCAGTGATGCTGAGAGACTGTTGCTTTCTCCATTTTTTTCTTGTTCTTTGAGAGCATTGTCAGCGTTAGCAGACCTCCATGAAATCCTGCTGTCAAACTTAGTCTAGGACAATTGGTAGCTTTCCTGCAGGAACCGTCCGTGACAGACCACTCTCCTCTTCCAGGGATGCCATCGTGGCTGCGTGGTATCCCTCTCTCCCAGGTCAGGGTTGTCCTGGGAGACAAAGATGTCAGAGGGTGAAGGAATATTTCTTCTTCAGGAGTTTTGAGAACTTCAAGGCTGATACTTGAGAGCACCAGAAGAGGCCAGAGGTATTCTGTTGCGTTTCCTGGCATTGCTGATCTGAATTCAGTTAGGGGCAACGGAAGTGTATTTGTCACGAGTGTTCAAAATGGTGTATAAATGATAATATTTCTGCTTTTCAACCTCCAAGATTGAGTTTGGGGTTTTTTGGCACTTCTCAACTGAAAGACCATTTGTTTGAATTTATACTAGAAATATGAATCACAGTTAATGCACAGAAAATAAGGTGGAGCACCCTGTGAATACAGTAGATTAGGTTAGGTGCTCATAGAATAGTTTCACCATGGATTTATGATCTGTTAAGTGCATTTCTGTAGCAGCAAATGCTGAATTACCACTTCAGTGCTGGTTCATTCACCCACGCAGATTGCGAGCGATACCAAAAGGTACGGTGCCAAGAAAGCTCTTGCCTGCCCCCGATTCTAAACACGACCTGAAAGTTTTGAGTGAATAAGTCTCCTTCAGGTTCACAGCTTACACCTAAAATAATATTTTAAGAAGTTCTGTTAGTAATAAAGTACCAAGTGTTATTCATTCTCCAGACATACTAGCTGCGCTGAAGTGCTCTCTGCTGAGTCAGCAGCTGGGCTGCTGCTGAAGTCTCAGCCATGCTCCAGCAAAGTTGGGTTTTATTGCTGTGTAGGTAGTTCATCCTGTAACTCTGTGCAGTTCTTTATAGCATAACCCTCCAGCTTATCATAATTTCCTTCCCCTGGAAGGATTTTATAATGCATGTGGCTTTGTTGTTCTGAGAGGCTTTTAAAGCCTAAAAATTGGAGAGTATTTTATGTTTTACTTCAGGAAGGTAGGTAAAGGATGGGCAGACATTTTGCTTTGGTTGTGTTATGGATTTATTAGAATAACAGAAACATACTGGCTCTGATCTGAGCAGCTCATCTGTCTGGAGCCTGGCTGTAGCAGGCTGGTACGAATTAAAGCGATATAATAATTGGGACTGGGTGTAGCATTTCCAGCAAAGATGCAGTTTCTACTCTCAGACCAGTAGTTTTTGTCAACAGAGACTCTCCAAATTGATGTGGAAGCTATCATTGACAATGACAGACGAGGCTATTGAAGCATTTATGTGGGGCATCCAGACATCTGGCTTTTATGGGACTGGTTTGTACCCAGCAATAAAAGCTCATTGGGGTTTTTTGTTTGCTTGTTTTTAACAGGGTGAAAAAAGAGAAGCAAATAGAATTGGAATCAAGTCAGGTGTCTGCTGAGCCATGTTAATTGTTAAGCTGAACTCCCATGGCAATATTTAAATATCTTTTTAGCACCCTGAGCCATAAAAGGTTTTTAAAGTTTACTTGTGTTCGGAAGTTGTAGTAGCAATTAATTTACCAACACGTTCTGAGTTTACAAGGTGCCTTCATTTCATGGGTGGCTGGAAGATAGAACATGCTTAGATTTTATTGAATTTCAGAAGCCACATGAATACTCTATGACTTTTGAACTGGATGTTTTTGCTTTGTGATCTTATTTGAACTCCGGCCAACCATGAAGAATGTTTTGTGTCTTACTATATATCCTTGTGTCTTTGACCTCACAAGATACATGAAATAGCAAATGTTGGTACTGAACTTTATTTACTTAGTAGTTAAAACAAGAAGGCAAACAAAACCGTAATGTATTTCACCTCTTCTCCCCAGCACCCCCTTAACAAATGGCTGTTGGAAGAGTGTTAAACTGTGACCTTAAAGCCACAGGCGTAATGAAACTGTGATCTGGCAGATGTGACAGACTCATCTTACATAAATCACTCTCTTTTGTCACTGCTGGCATATGGCCAATGAATCTTCTAATTATTGAATGGCTTTTATAGCCCCATTATTTATAATCACTTTTGGACAGCAGCTGGAAGACAAGGATGGGACAGAATGAAATGATATAGCGCAAACTATTATCGTTTGTGTAACAACTGCTGGGATTCGGAGTATTTGATGATGATGTGGTTACCGGTGCGGTCTTGTTAAATGATAAAAAAATCCACTCAGCCTTCATTTTGTCTTCTAAGATGGGCTGCTGCCTACTAGACCTTGCCATGAAAATTATTATACTAATTGATCCAGAAATAGAATATGAATCTCTCCAGACATTAATAAAATATATGTGTATCAGGGCCGCCTTTACGCCAGGATAACTTATTAATGTCTGTTAAATACTTTCAGATAGAGATCTTCAGATGAAAGACAGCATGTTATAATCAGGGATTTATGCTGCAAATCCAACATGTGCAATCTTTGTGTCTTTAAAAAATTGAATCCTTCCCTCTCAATGTAGACATCAGGGTGGCGAGAGGGTCTTAATCCAGATGACTCTATTGCACTTTTATCCCTTTAGTGAGGCCTTTAACCTTTCGTTGCTTCATCGCCCTGTTGTTTTGAAATGGTCTTTGTCTGCCCGTGGAGAATCCCTCGGCTAAAGATGCCTTTAAACAGAGAACCTGACAAGAGAAAGGGGGATTCTGCTGTGATTCAGGAATGGAAAATGGATTTTTCCGGTTCAGATGCTGTCAGTCACTGCGAATGTAGCAGTTGGTAGCCTTCCCCAAAGAAGGGTAGAGCAAAAATATGTCCTGGTGTAAAACTGGTGATAGGAGAATATAGGTCAGAGAGCACCGTGTCCCGGCCCTGACCCTGACCCATCTTCACACAGCGTCTAGGGCTCAGTCAGAGTACCGCTATTTATCAGGATTATCTATGACCATATCAAAACAGAAACGGGATAAAACAGCTGCAGTGATTAATATAAACATAAACTATAAAATGATAGTTTCCAAATACATAAAACATGAGTTGAAAATATATCTTCAGAATATACATACATATTGCATGGTTCTGGCATAGACGATGTACCAGCTGGCAGGAAGGTGCTGTCAGCCCTGCGATGTTCACGCTCAGCTTTTTCTTGAAAAAAATTCAGGTTTTGCTGGGACGTTTATGCAGTCTGCTTTCCTTTTTGGAAGCTGTACGTTAATAAGGCAAGAAGCTTGCAGCCCCCCAGGTCTGCGCTGGTGGTAGTACTCTGGGGAAGATGGATGTTCTTACGCAGCAAGGAGAGCAGTAGATGATCTGGTACGCAGCTCTGCCCGGCAGAAACTGGAAATGGTAGCAATAAGCGTTAGAGCATTATTCAAAGCATAGTTTCTCTAGTGACTTTAATATTAGGTAACTGTTGGAGGACAAAGGATAGAGGGTTTGAAAGAAGTGTATTTAGAAACAGTCAATATTTTTAATTAAACAAGAAACATCTGGGTTACATATTTATCTCAAAATTGACAAGCATAGTTTGTTTCTCAGAATGTCAGTATTTATTTTTTTTCCTGAGGTGTTTTGTTTCCCCCTTGGAGGTTTTTTTTACTACTGAAATATTGTTGTTACGATGTAATGCTTTGGGAGAAAAACTGACGTACTCTAAAATGTAGTATAATAACTAAGAATAATTGAGAAAAAACAACCATTCAGCGAGTTGCCCTTTGTTTCATTCAAAGATAAAGAAAAGATTCAGATACCAAGATGGAAGCATCTCAAATTTGGAGTAGTACAGTGGGGAGAGAAGCTGTGGAAAGTTGGTTCTCTGTATCTTCACATAAAGAAAGGCACTGGTTTTGTTTGGGGAGGGGGTATTGGGGGGAGGGGGAAAGGGAGCAAGCTGTTGGATTAACAAACCCCAGTCTTTGAACATGTTTTACTTCTAAAACTTTAAAATATGGATTTTGATGAGTTTAGTAGGGAAGAATTTCTCTTCGCATTTTTTTCATGTCTAATTTTCTAAAGCTAGATATATCAGCCTTATTTTGATTGCAGAAATAAGGGGGTGACTTTTCTGTGTGCAAATAAATGCATTTGCAACATAACCTGGACAGCAGGAAGGAATTGCTGAGCACTGGCTCACAAGACCTGTATCCTCCCGTTTGGAAACTGCTGCTTCTGGCTTGCATCTTTTGTGCCTCTGCTGTTATGGCTGTAGAATCTCTTTACGTGCTTTTAGCAGAGAAAAAAAAAAAGAGAGGATCTCAAAAGAGTGAACATAAAATTCCATCTCCTTGAGAACAGAGGAGTATTTTGAAGGATAGTAGTGTACTTCTAGTTAACACAGCTCATCTCTAAGGAAACTGGAGCCAGGTATTTTCTTGAGCACAACGTATGCACAGAATTAGCCTTTATAAAGGGAGGACTTTTGCCTAAAATTGGGAAGTTCTGGCACCTGCCCTTCAGCCCAGCCTGGTGATGGTTGGACAGAAGCCATAAGCGGGTGAGACTCATTTTTCAGAGGGAGTGTCACTGAGGATCGGAGTGAGTTTTCTCGTCACCGTTAGCACACAGGAGTTTGCTGAAATGTCACCGACATACCTTTCGAATTCTCAGGAATTGTGGGTGCATACATTTTAGACTCAAAAATAATTTATCAGAATTTATAAAAATACATCTGTCGCTAGACTCTACTAAATAATGTCAGTATCAAACTTGCCCTCTCAAGACTGAGGAGATTTTCGGAAAAGATAATCAGTGTGGACTGAAACATTTCAAATGGTAAAGAATCCAACGTGTTCCGGAGTGGATCCTTTTGGTAGCTTTCTACACGGTGCTAGTTTCGGTCTTTGCTCATTCTCTTCTTCCATGCTCTGGAGCGAGTTGCATGGGCTAATCCTGCTTTTGTCCACAGCTGTGGTCCCAGCAGCTGCTGAGCCGAGATCATCCAGGCTGCAAGAAGCCTTTATTTCTGTCAAGAATGTTCTGGAATTTAGCAGAAAAAAAGTTAGCTTAGCAAGCGTTTTGGGTTTTGATTGTTGTTTTTGTTTTTGTTTTTTTTTTTCCTTTTCCTTTTTCTCCCTATTTAACATAAATGTAGTAGGAATGAGCATCACTGTGAGCTCCCTGGGGAGACAAACACATGAGTGTAAGTATTGCTATAGCCCCTATTTTTGCAACTGCCATCTTGGCTAGTGCATCAGTGACTCAGCTGGGAAATCCCAGCTACTGCATAAACAAAATAACCAAACTTTCCAGTGGGGACTGTAATAGACTGAGATGCTAGATGGAATGGGCGCAGAGGGAAGCTAAAAGCAGATATCATCAGTAAATTGCACATTTTCTCTGGTCAAACAAACTCTGGCTCAGCAGAGCTTTTTCACCTCTAGACATTATTGTGATATAAATCACTGAGTCACAAATCATACAGTATTTCAGGAGAAAGCCTACATTATGTGATACATGGAGCTCAGTGCATTAATTTCTTCACTGGATTAAACCCTTGCATTATGTCCAAACTGTTTGTCATATTTGTTCTTTTTGCTATGAGAGACCACCTTGTCTTTCTCTTGTGCAAAGAAAAATATGGACTATTTAGTTAAAAGATAAAGAAATCCTTTATTATTTCAGCATATGCTCTTCTTTTTTTTTTTTTTTTTTTTTTTTTTTTTTTTTTTTTTTTTTTTTTTTTTTTTTTGTGCTCAGTCTTCCTCTGGACTAAAATGTTGTGGTATGAAATCAAACATCTGGAGTTTGGAAGGTCAGCTCTGATATTGAAAAACTGTAGCCCACAGGTCTACCAAGCCCTCCAAGTGCCTCCTGGGTGGGAAACCATGTTTATAGTGTAAAAAACAGACCATTTGTTAGAAAATGGTTTGGTAATCTGATCTTGGAGTGAGGGATATTGCTGGGTAACTCAGGAAAATGTGATGAACCAGTTTTGTCTGCCTTGAATTTCAGTTTTGTTGTTTGAGCTGTTTCTGTAATGAGCATCTTGGTCCTGAAAAATGTTCCTCCTTTTAATAGCTGAGCCTGTTGCTTAAGCCTTCCTTTCTTCAATTAGAAGTTTAATCTTAACCACAAAAAAAATAATCTGCCTGGAGAACCTAAATACAAATTATAGTTTTTTAGAATTTGACTTAATATATTTCAGACGAGGGTTTCTTGGGCTTAGTTTTGGTTTTGAACTAATATTTCTGTTAAAATATTGCAGGACTGCATTAGGCAGATAGGCTGTTCCTGCCTGTGGTCATGCTGTGGTCTGCACTCTTCTCATTTGTCTGGTACCACTGCTGCCTCCCAGACCCGCTGTCCAACTGCGCTCCCTTGTTATTCTTGATTTGCTCTGCAGTGGTTCCTAGAGGCTCCAGCCAGGAATCTGTAACTGTGATGCTATGTGCAGTGTCAACAAGTATGGAGATAATACCTGTGTTATGTATTCACAATTTAAAAATTCATAATGCAAATTGAAAAAGACCATAGAACCAGTTATAGTGGTTCAGCTCAACATCCATGTAGCTCAGCGTTCTGGCAGCAGGTGTGGCCATAAATAAGATGCTTAGCAATGGAAAGGAAAAGAGCAAGATATCTGATATTCCTCCACTACTTCTCCGAGGTCTCCCAGCCACCAGCTATTCATTTTCAGCTCAAGGGATTTCCTACACCCTTTTTTTGCCACCCTCAATGGCTTTGTCTTCCAAGTGCTTTTCCAGTCTCCCCTTGAAGCTCCTCAAGAAGTTTCTTGTACCCACAGTGCTCTCCAGCAAGGAGATCTGCCCCAGCTGATGTGAGCTACTGCCATTGTTGGGTGTATTTGAACCAAGCTGCTGTTAGCGTTGGCTGATGCCTCCTAGTCCTTGTCTTGGGAGAGGCAAGGAGCAGCCAGTCCCCTCCTGCCCTCTGGGCACATTGGAGGGCGATGTCCGCAACCGTGGCATCCCAGCCCGCTCTCTTGGTCCTTGTATGGCAGCTGCTCCGAATTGATCATCCCAGTTGCTTTCTCTGAAGCTTTCCCAGTGTTGTTTTTTCTTTTCTTTTTAGAATGGAAGAGTGTGTATCCCTGTTCTCTGTATGTTCTTGTGTGTTTATTTTTGCTCTTCAGTCAAACGAATGTCAGTGTTATTCCAGACCTGGAAACATTTCATTTCTGGGAAAAGACTGCACTAAGTTGCTCCAGTTCATATATTCTGCTACAAGAAAGGATTTGGTGTTCAGCAGCTAGCAATGTTAATTAACAACTATGTTTGTTTTTTTTTTTCCTGTTTGTTTTGTTTTCAACTAAATTATCTTTATTCTCACACACTTCTGAAAGTGTTCAAAACTGAATGGGGAAATAAATAGATTTAACTGAATAGTGGGAATATTTTTGTATTGTTTTTAAGCATGTTGGTTGCTCTTAATGCCTTCAGTCAATTCTTTTCTAACTCCTGCTGTGTGCTGGGGTAGATACCAGTCCAAAGTATGGCAGTTATTTGATTTGTGCCATGTTCAGCTGTACCTCTAACGGGAGCAGCCTTTGCATTCTGTCTGTCTGCCCAGCTCACTCTCCAGTGAGTTGCAAAAGCAATACTCTACCTTTATTATTTTTCTTCTTTTTCACATCATCTGTCTTTCTCCATTTGCTCAGACAAATAAGTGATAAAAGGGAATGATGATCTGTTTAACACCACAGGAAGAAAGATGCATTATGAGACAAGAGAGACCTCTTGTTTACAGCGAGTTATTTTTGGTAATTAGCCATTTGTAGAGGAAGATGAGCCTCCGCTCGTAAAGTCAGCATGCCATAATTTAGCGGACTCTGAATGGAAGTCTAACATTTGCCTGAATTGGAACTGTTAATTGTGTGCATTTAGAAATAAATAAATGGCTGTTTTTTCTTTGCAGGAAGCAGACTGAACAAAGACCTGAGACATTATCTCAACCAGAGGTTTCAGAAAGGATCACCGGATCACGATCTGCAGCAGACTATTAGAGATAACCTTTATCGCCATGCTGTGCCTTGTAAGTAACAAAACATTGACCTGGCAGAATACATGTAGTAGAATTTCTTTGTTTTTTGAGGCAGATGTCACGTGGTGGTGTGCACGGCTCCAGGAGAGACACAGTTTTCAACCTGGGCAGACTTTCATGTGTGACAGCAGATAGGGTTCAGGTAGAATTGAAAAAGAAACCAGTTCATCCCTGACCTCTACTTTTTCATGACCTTTTTTTTTTTTTTTTGGAACAGTTCATGGTTTGATGCGGGTCTGTGATGCTTATTGTAAGGAAAAAACCCTAACAAACGAGTCATGAAGAGAGTGGTTGTCTTAGAAATAGTCTTCATTAATATCATTATGGTGAATGTTCCTTTATTGATTTGAGACTTATGTATAAAATAATCTGATTGTATTTGTATTTTGTTAGCAGGACTTTATTTCTGATGCTTATTTAACTTGTGAAATTGAATAGCATTTTATGGCTGGGTGTCATTGCAGCAGGCAACTGTCACTGTTGGAAGGTCATCCTCAATTGAAGTTGGAGATAAGAGTGAATCTGAGAAAGAAATGCTCTTTTTCACTTAAAAAAACAACCAGGAAGAAAACCAAGGAGTTTGGAGTGTGTAATTTTCAGAAGTTCAGAATCTCTACCCAAAATCAGTTTATCCTTGGCATTTTGGGAAGATGTACAAAGAGTGGAGAATTATCCAATTTTGTTGCACCTCTGTTTAGCATTCTCCAGGAGAGGCTATTTTGAAGAAAAGGTTTCTTGCTTGAACTTTGATGAGCCGTAGGGATAATGGTATGCCTTTCAGATCAGGCTGGGATAAGAGCAAGTGAACATCTTAGTTATGGTATACTGAGATGAGCAGCAAAATATTTTGAAGTTTTCTATCTCAGCATGAATTGGAGTTTGTTTATTCTGGTAGACTTATATAAAAATTGAGTAATGATGTTACCACTCAAAAATTGGTATTTGCCAACAAATATCCCATAACAGAACGTAGAGTAATAGCAGTTTTCAATCTAAGTGTTGCATGCAGGAGAACTGTGTAGGGCCGCAGTTAAAATTGTTGGTAACCCTGACAAATGCTGGTTCTTCAAATGGCAGAAGCTGTGTGTCACTATTGCGTTTATTTTCATTTTATCAGTGGAAAGCATGGGCCAAATTACATTTAAGTAAAGAACATAAAGAATAAATATGCATTATTATTTTCTATTGAACACTTCCATTTTCCATTCTGTCACTGTGAAATATGGTTAGTTTTCAGTCATCTATCTCACCAGGCTGCAGGTTTCTGAAGCATACTGCGCAAAGTGCCTTCTAGGAGAGCACAGGCAGCGCTAGGCTTGGGAGATGCAATGTTGTGATGCTAATGTCCTTCTGCCTATGTGTAATATTCCAATTTCTAAAGCAGCAAATGAAGCAAATGAGCACAAGTTCTGTGGAAGCGTTTTGTGTGTTACCAAGGTTACATTTTGAAATACTTTCCATTGATTCTTTTCTCTGATTTATTGAACTTGATGATGAGCTAAACTGCTTGGACTTGCTAAAGACCTTTAATTTAAAATTAAGAGCAGTGAAAGTGATTTCTGCCTTTTAGAAATAGCTGGGGGAGATATGGGTTGTCAATATATTAATAAGAACTTCAGTACTTATGTTCCATTTAGGAAACAAATGGAAAATCTGAGTAGTGGAGATGGTGTGTGTGTGTGTGTGTCCATGATTGCTGAGTTGTAAAGCAGGTAGCATTTAATGTTTTCTTCAGGTACTGTGGGGATGGTATTAGCGGTAGCTTTTAAGAGTTACGCTAATATTCATATATGAATTTGAATGAGACTGCTGCATGCACGGTGCATTGGAATGCTTTACAGGTCTGGAGATTAATCTAGCTGTACACTCATATTTTTATTCCTTGGTACACGTGACCAGTAAATCCAGAGCCCCGGACCAATCTCTAGTGCTAATGGATTATGAAGTCTTGTATTTTGAAAATGGAATTCCCTGCTGATTATATGGTAAACACAAACAAGAAGACAAGGTCACTTGGACTGAGCATGCTTGGCCTGACAGCTGCTTTCTGTTGCACTAATGTAAGGGCTAAATGAAGAGATAATTAGTCAGTGCAAAATGGAGAAAGGTGATCTTAACCACTTGCTCCCCAGAAATTCTAGTAAGAATCCCACGTGGTTCAGCTCTGAGGAGTTTGGTACAGGCGGTGAGAAAACACAGAGGGTTTCTGTTTCCCACAGAGCTGTGTGTTGGCTGCATGCTTGGCCGACTCAGGAGCTGAGTGAAGATAGGGCTATAGGCTTTACAGAAGATAGAGGTCAAGCTGAGGGGAGGAAATATGCAAAAAGTTTGACTTGACCTCATTATTTCATGTGACAATGAAACACTGCTTAAGCATCGTTTAGATTTTTACTTGAGAAGAGCTGGTTAAGAATCTGCTTTATTTTCTGGATAAGAGAGGGGGATGATGCCAGCTCCCAAAGGGGATATGGAGTATTGCCTAAGTGGGGATGGTTTTCTGAGAGACCAGAGGACTTAATCACTAAAGTCAGAGCTGTCATAAAGAAATGAGACCTTGAAATGGACCTAAAAGCAAAGTATTATTGAAATAAGTATATGAACCACAGGGTTATTTTTGGAAGCTGTAGTCTCCCCTGCTCCTCCGTGCCCTCTGCCCATCCATAAGCTTCCTCTGAGCCTTTGTACCCTCAGCTCCCTGCTCCCCATTGAGCTGATTTTTTTTCCTGCAAAGATCTGTAGTAAACAACAGTTGTGACAAGCTTCCAGGTGGTCTCCAAGTTTGGCTGTCTTACCATCGTGAGTGCTCTGCTGTTACTATCGCACCAAGCCCAAGGGTGTATTTACAGACCCAAAGCATTCTTCTCTGGAGTTTGCAACGTTAGCATCATAATCTCTGGGACCAAGCCGGAGTCAAGAAGAGAGGGAGAACACCTTATTTATGTATTTGGATGGTACGTGAGTGCTTATGAAGCCCTATGTTTACAATGTACGCATCTCTGAGAGTTGGTGTGGTTCAACCAGCTTTCATGTCAGCTGAACCAATGGTGTGTTATTGCCTGCACTTTCTTCCTGATCTCTCGTTTCACTGTTAACTTCACGTGCTGGGTCAGAGATTATTTTTAGAGTATTTTTGTCTTCTGCTTAAGAAAAAGCAGCACCTTAAACTTGAGCAAAGTTATTCTCCTAACGTGTTTGGATAGATAACTGTTTGCATTCCTAACACGTAGGATCCGCTGTCAAAACTAGAAAAAAACCTCAAATACACCATCCAGATTAGCAAGATGTTGGTCCAGTCTCTAGCTATCCCCTTTGCCTTGTTTTCTTTGGAAGCACCACATTTTTCCTGTTTTCTGATGTGCCTCATGAAGATCACCAGAAATAATGCTCTATTTGTGGGCTGGTTAATGGCTCTGTTGAGCTTGGAGCAGACTGAATTGGCAACAATTTCATAATTACTGATTGGCCGTGACTGTACCAGAAGTGCTTTGACTGATGCAGAGACTTTGCCCACAGCTTATTTCTAGTGTGGCTTTCACTTACTCCGGCTCAATTTTGCCGACTTAAACGCTTAAGAGCAAAAGGGCGGGTGTATGAACTCCGTGAAGCATCTTGCTGGGGCACCCTGTGGCGTGTCTGAGCCCCCCTGTGCTAACAGAAGTGGATGTCACTTGCATGACACCTGGTTTGGGGGGAGCGATGCAGAGTGTGTCGACATCCTGGCTTTAAGTTTCAGAGTGTTTCTAGGAGCAGAACTCCCCTAAAAAGGATAGGTGTATGTGAAGATTTACTTAGTGGAAAATGTGATTAGTTGGAAGTACGTGTAAGAATATATCCATTAAATAGGGATTTCCAAGCAGCCTTACCTTGGGATATCTGTGCAGTAGTGTTAATTGAGAGAGATGTGCGATAGCAACTTACTTCAACGTTACAGTGCAGCAGCGTGTCTAAACCACTGTTCATGGAAGGCTGAACAGGCAGGATTATCTTCCTCATTTTGAAATGATAGTAGAGGGCATCTGTTTAAAATAAACAAGCCTTACTGGCCATTTGTCCTAGTTGCTTATTCTCAACAACCTGACAGCGGTTTTCTTTTCAAAGTGTATTGAGAAGAGCAGAGGCAGCTATGATGGGTCTGGCATCTGCATCTTTACTTGCCAAAACAATATACCTGGTGCAGGCATGACCGAAATAACAGATCAGTGGTCCCTCCCTATTCGTGTATATTCTGCATTTATCTTATTTCAGTACAGGGCAATTCCTTTCTTTGCCAGGCTATAGTATTCAGAAGCAAAACTCCAGAAAGTGCAAGGTCTTTTTGATGGCAGATGAACTGGGGACAATGTAATGGCTAGCCTAGAGTTAAGTCTTAGGTTAGACACTATTTGGCAAATCTATTTATTTATTTATTTATTTCCCCCCTCCTCTTCCCAAAATTGGTTTTTGAAACCTCAGGAGGTCATAATTCAACAGGTGATTCACTTTCCCAAAACAAGCACAAGTACAAGGATTAATCGGCTGGAGATTTTAATGTTAGCGATTTGGCACTTTCATTTCTGCTGTCTGTTCTCTGACCTTCCCAGAGTTTGATCTGTTCCTCTGTCTTCAATTACAGAACAGTAGCTGCAACTGTTATGGTTAGCCTTATAGAGGACTGTGAAGCGAAATGGATAAAAATCAATAGTGTAAGTGTCAAGTGATCTGTAAGGAGGCTTAGAAAAAGACAGCAACACCCTGGCACCTGCCTGGCCTGAGCTCTCTCACATTTCAGTGGGGAATTTGAGAATAAGTTTCTTTATTCCAAGCAATCTGCTGGTGGAAAAAAAAAAGTCTCCTTTCTAAGGAAAAGCAATAATATTGAAGAAAGAAACTTCATAGTATTTATAGGACAAACTTTAGTAAGTGGATGTAGAAGTTGCTCCAGGAGCCAGGTAGGCTGCTACGTGCATAACCATCATCTGCGGCTCATGGAGAACTAGAGAGACGAAATGGGCTGGGCTGTGATGAAGCTCCTGTCAAACACGCCGACTTAGGTGATTTCCCAGGATGGCTTTTAAAGTCCTCCAGGGCTTGGTTCCCCATAAGTACTTCTGAACTTCAAAATGAATTGATAGAGGGGGTATGCAAACCAACTCAAAGAAGGATCTTTTCTTTAGAATGCTGGGTGTAATAGTGTAGCAGTATACTGGGAGAAATTGTTGACGTGAAGCAGAAAGAGCTTTATGTTACAAATGCATGTGTTTTTACATGTGGGGATATTTGAGTCACAATTTTGAAGTTACTTTTAGTTACTAATTTTTATTAAGAATGAACAGACTCGCTGACAGTGCACATTATTTTTCTTTACAGGCAATAAATCATCAGTTTATGTACACAAATGGTCTTTAAATTCTCAAAAGCTTTCCAGATCTGCAGCCATATTTATTATCCAAGTACCTTTTGTTGCAGTTCCTTTCCTAAAGGTGTAATTCTGCTTTTGTAATGAGAAAAAGTGGGGGTGTCCGTGAAACATTCCTTTGAAGGCCCATGTTGATAAGGTGATGAACAGCAAGCTGATCTTCTTTCTAACACAAAAAATAATTGTTTTGCAAGATTTATTTTAGGAGAAAGTTTTAAATGTTTTCAAAATAGTGTCCTTATCACCCTAGTGCAACATACAGGTACAAGCATTATGTAAAGATAATTTTTCTCAATAACATTTGCTTGCGAGTTAATCTAGCTCTGAAGAATATGAGGCATATTTTCCATGCCAGCTAATGTACATGCATTTACTTATTCCTGTATTTTCAACAGGGACTGTATCCTGAGCGCAACCAGTGGGTTTAGAAAATCCTTGTAGCTGTGTTCCGGGGGTGTAGAATTGCAGCAGAGTTCCCTGCAGTTTTCAGGGATGTAATTATTTCACATATTAGTGAACCAGATGTGTTTTCACTTTTGAGAGAGAAAATGCCCTGCTTTGAGCCACAGAGCCAATATTTCTGTAGTTTAGTTCCTTTCTGTACACAGTCATTTCTATTTAATCTAGGAGACTTCAGACCTTTCTTTCCATCTGGTCTGTCCTTTCAGAACAATAGTGCATTTTGTGCCAGTGGAACTATTGGTTTGTTGGTTGTCGGGGCTTGGTTTTTTGGTTTTTTTTTTTTTTTTTTTTTTTTTTTTTTTTTGGAAATAAAAGCACTTATGATAGCAATATTGCTCCATCTGCTTACCCATTTGTGAGGAATAGCTTTTTTGTGTTTCACTGTACCCCCAGTTGAAATTGCATGAGGCACCAGAGAACAGTACAAAGCAGAAGAGCTCAGCCTTACAGGCTCTCCCATGCCACTTGTCAAAGGAGATTTGGGTAAGAAGTGTGGGAAGAGATTACATGGCTAGTTTTCTTTGTTAGTCCCCAGTATACTTAATTTTGCTTTTTTTTTTTTTTTTTCCAATTGTGGTTGCTTTGTGCTACAGCGAAGCATCTGCAAGTGGGTATTTAGGTAGTACAAACAACGTCTGTGCTTATGTTATAAAACGTAAAGGTTTCTGAGGTTGTGAGTCTCTTGGAAAGCAGAGAGTAAATCGGAGCTGAGAGCAGGTACTGCATTTGGAGGTTGAAGGGGTGGAGATGAATCACTCCACATTATTTACTTCAAGACTGACTCTGTACTGCCACAGTTTTATTCACCATCACAATTTAAACTATAGATGAGGCAAACCACAATATCCCCCAAAGAAATAGAATGAAAATCTGCTGAAGAGTATGTGGTCAATGGTGATAAGTGTCCTTATATCCAGATTTTTCCTATGATATCCCATGGTCTTGATTAGGTCTTGATTAGATCTTCTGTGATGACTGCAGTGTCCTAGCTTTTGATTTCATGGAGGCAGTTTGATTTCTTTTCAACTGCTGCCATGTATCTGTTCAGGGTTCACAGTATATTGATTATGCTACAACCAGCACGAGTGTCCCAGGCAAAAGGAACATTTTGAGGAAAAATCAAAGCATAGCCATTTTTTAACTTGTTCTTCCACTCACGTTTGCGTTTGGGATTCACATTTAATATTCCACGATTCCCTCTGGAAAGTACCCACCGCTCTGTACAGGTGTGTTTGTGCTGGGATGTCTTGATTTGCATGGTGGTTTGACCGTTATGAAAGTCCTGTGCTGCTTTCGTCAGAGATGCCAGTCCTTAAAAGAGGACATATGAAAATCCTAGTGGTACGATGTTATTCTGGTCCAGTGTGGTACCTGCCATGTAGCATGGGCAAAACCAGTGGCACCGCAGAGGAGGAAATGCCAGTGTGATTTCCAGTTGCATCCAGTGCTATCGCCACAGCCTGTGAGCCCAGGAGGACAAGGGCAGGTGCAAGCTCCTGACCATTCCATGGGCATGCAGAATTGCTATGTTTCATCTTCAAACAATTATCCTTTTTTTTAACATTCCCATGCTTCTTCACATAAAGCGTGCTGTATTTGTCCTCTAAATCCTTCCTCTCTTTATTTCAGCAGAGAGGAGATTAGCCGTGTAATCATTTATAAAGCTGTTTAGATTCTGCCGGCTGGTTTTCTTTGGGGAGAGTCATACCCAGAACCTTTACTGGGAATAACTCTGTAAATTAATCTTCATTGATTCCCACCCCCCCCACCCCACCCCCTGTGAATACGAAGGTAGAAAAAAATAGAACAAATTTTTCTAGTTCTGCCTCTATTGAAGGAGAAATAAATCTTTCCTGTTAGTCATAAAGGTCTAGATGTATCCTTTTTTTATAATGTCCTCTTGAATAATTAGAGCTTTGAGTTATGAAGTCGAGATTCCTGGGTCATTGCCAGAACAGATTTGTTTAAGAGGGACACTGGTTCCCTGAATTCCTTTTAAAGGGCTTTGTAATGTCCCAGGCTGCTCTTAATTAGTGATTTAAGAGGGAATACATCTGTTTCAATGAGGATTGTGAAAATTATTATTTAAATGGAAATGTTTAATAAATGGCTCTTTGAAAGGCTAATGTGTCTTCAAAATGAGACGTGTATCACAAAGTAATCAGGTGGATAGTGATCTAGGAGTTCTACTTGCAGGGTCTTTGAATTTGAAGATGGAGAATAACATCAAAGACCCTTGGAAGCGTCATCTCCCATTTAATTATATTTCATGCTTCATCATTCATTCACTACCTGCACTTTTTCTTCAGGTTTCAGAGGAAAACTTTGGGTTTAACAATTAATTTACCAGGGGAATAAACAGTACAAATGTTTATATTGGTAAAAGGTCTGTAGGAAGAAGCAGTATCACTTATTAGATAAATTGATGATGCTTCATTTTTGTCTCAGACCATCATGGCAGCTCAAATACTGCCACTGTGGATTTTTCTATCAAATTTAAAAATACTTATTTGGAAATTATTATATGCCGAAAATGTGCAGGTAGTCTTTGCTCTATTAGAAATTTGAACTGGCTTCCCTCAGAACTGAGACGCTGGAGGAAGGAGGAACTCCCAATTAAGAACCTGCTGCTTTTAGCAAACTTCTCTGACCACACGAGGAGATGGATATTTATAAATGCAGCATTCTCATATCCTGCTGTTCACTGGCCTTGAATTAGTAATCAAAATCTTGAAACTGGATATTTTGACTCTTCATTTACCTGTTAGTTTCTGAGCCCTTACTGTGATCTTATTTCATGTTTTTTTAAGGTGTGGGGTTTTTGCTGTTTTGTTTTGTTCAGAGTGGGCTAATACATGGGAGCTGAAAATGTACTTGAATAGTGATGTTATTTTAAATTCAGGTTACTTAAATTCTAAATCCAGGTATGTAAGGTTTTGAAAGAAGCAGCAAGACGTGCAAAAGAGTTGAAGAATGTAAAATTCCCATAATGTTCATAAATATCTTTCCCATTTTTGCATTCCCGTAATTTTGAATATATATTTTGCTATCTCACTTAGCTGTCTGCAATTCTCTGCAAAACAGGCAGTTTTTTCTGGACGGGAGCAGCTGATGAGATGCACTAGCACTGCTCCTGTGTAACTAACCACACTGGAGAATCACATTGACAGACATTCTGCAAATTCCCCACATTATAGAACATTGATGATACCATTAAAATGGTAAATTTAATATTATAGTACTATTAGATTTCTCCCTCATTAACTCTGATCTGATAAACAACCTCCGGCATATTTTGAAGGTAATAGTCACCTTACAATCACTACTGCTCCTCTCTATCTGGCATTTCAAGCTCCTACAGATTTATAGTTCTTCTGTCATCTAATCTGTACTTACTCCTTTATTTTTTCTTTCGACTTGTGCTTACAAGCAGACTCTTTCCCAGAGGGCCCTGGGCATGCAATTAACACTTCACAGCAAGAATGAAGTCATCCTAAATTTCATTCCTGAGATGGAGGACCAGATTGATTTTGGAGAATAAAATGAACCCAATGCTCAGGCAAACACGATGCAGACCTCCAGAGGTGTTTTAGCACTGGCACTTCGTAAGGGTTGGTAAAGGGTAATGCTGGTAGCGGTGGCTGTGTTCTTGGCTTTTGCAAACAGGTTTCAGAGCAGCGTCTGTAAAATCTCACTGGAGATGTAGGTGGTGAAGAAGGGACCAAGTGGGTGCTGCGATGGGTGCTGGGCGCAGCCCTGCCGGGCAGAGCAGCCCTGCTGCAGCGTGTCTGGGAGCTGGAAGAGCTGAAGAAACTTTTTTTTTTCATCTGTGTCTGTCTAGCAGAGACAACTTCCACTCCCAAACGTTAATCTTCAAGCAGCAAAACCACGCACCACAGCTTACCAGAGTAACCTTGGCTCCTCTCGGCTGGCAAGGATGCTTCTGTGGAGGTATCGCGCAACTCCTTGTTTTCCTAAGTGAGTCATGGTTTAATTAGAGCGCTGTCTCGAGGAGGAGGTGGTTGTAATACATCACCTATCACAATGTAAAAGTGGAAAGCAGCGCTGAAATGCTGACCCTTAATCTGAAGTGCACCATCTGTGTTTTATTTCCACATCTTGCTGAGTTTACAGTTATTTGAATTCACAGTTTGTTCCCCATTTGCTGTTCCCACATGGTAAGTGAATTGGATCCAAAATGTACTGATGAAAGATTGAGAAGCCTGTTGGAGAAGTTTGTTCCTACCTACAAGAGTGCTCTATCTCACACTCTCACACTTCTTCCACCCTGTGAGTTAAATCCCAGCTGTAAAATCTTGTCTCAAGACGGTCTTCTTGCATGGTGGGAAGTGGGGGTTACCGTAAGGACAAAGACTCCTTTCCCCGTCCTGAAGTGATTTATGGTTTGCCTTTGACTTTTTGCTCCAGAAAAGGTAGAGAATTCTCTCACACCTGACAAAGTATTTGCTTTACTGTTCCTGTAAAATTCTGTGGATGCTTATCTGGTAGTGCTTGGCATTGGAGCACCACTAATTTAATTTTTTTTTATTTTTTTTTATTTTTTTTTTAGTATGAGCCAAAGCGTTTGATGCTAAAATAAGACTGCGTGTAATATAATGAAAGGTACTATGATTATGATTGTAACAGTTTTCATGGTGCAACTTTAAATTACTCTGATTTTAGAATGGACAAGCAGCTCAAAAGCAGGGTGAATTTCATTTATTCTCCTTTGTTTCTATTTTTTTTACTGATGGCAACCATTTTCTTAAGACATAACTAACTGTGGAAAAGATATAAAATTCAAACATGTCGTATATAAAGCAAGCCATCAAAATGCTGAAGGCTGTATAAACTTAAATACCTTCTTTGGCTTTTGCTGTAGACCACACAAGCTCTAAGAAATTGATTACTCTGGTGCTCGAAGGGGCTTTCATGATACAGAAACAGAGGTTTGCATTGAATTTCTTTCTTTGTGTGTGGGACTCTTTCTTGGAAAGAGAAAAAGCCTTTAAACCCCAGATTAAAAATAAGTCATTTCATTGTTTCCTTTCCCCCCTTCCAAACCTTATGAAAGAGTTTTCATAAATGATTGGGGAGCTGCATCTCTGAATAAATGTAAGGCAAAATGCTCCATTTCTTTTTTTTAATAAAGAGGCTTTTTTTTCTGGAATGTCCCATTTAGGTGCTGCCTCATTGAAGGTTCATCTGGTGAGAGAGTTTGTCTGGCTTGTGCAGATTTTTTTTATTTTGTGGCCATGAAGAGGAGGGGTGAAGAATTAAGAGTTATTTATTTTCATCTTGCAGTTTTCAAATTTACTGTATCCAGTACTCTAAAATCCATCATTATCACAGGCTTTGGGCTTCCCATAGGGACTGTGAGCTGGCAGGACACATTCCCAAAAAGCAGCCTAGGACTTCATGAGGCTGTTGTTGAGAGATGAGGAAGGTGAATCTTGAGCAAAGAATTTGTATCTTTCCTTTTTAAACAAGAGACATATAATAGGCCAGCACCCTGGCCATATAGAGTTTTTATGAAAATATTTATGTCCCATAAAATTAAGACTGTTTTATATATTTATAATCAGGCCATTCTCCTGTTGCGTGTCGCCATTTCTCTTAGAAAGATAATATAACCCATGCTATCTCTTGATGGCATTTTGCCCATACCCAGGTTAAAAAAATTTTGAGGGATTGGGTGCTTTGGCAAGATCGGTTGCTATTTTTGTGCTGTTGGGCTTCTACTGGAGCAAAGATGATGTTTTTCCCTTATGTTGCCTGGCCCTCACAGGCACGTGCTGTAAAGTTGTGAACTGTTGCCTGCGTCCACACCTTCACCGAGCGGCTTTTTGCGTGATGGCTGTCAGCTGGTGTGCTTCAAAACCTCTGCTCCTTAGAGACACAGCGGTGGGTGCTGTCCCTGCCATGCCGGAGCCCTGCTCCATGGGAACTGGTGACCAGGGGTGGCCCCACAGCACCCTGCGTCCACCCCACCAGCACCTCCCGCGCTGTTCTCGGGATCCATGCATCCCTTGATGGTTCCTTCCCGGGTGAAGGAACTATTGAGCTGTGGGGGGACAGGTTTCCTTGCGAGGCTGGAGTCCCCTGGGATTTCTGTACTGCATCTAAGCAATCCCGTCCTGTGAGATAGGTGGAAAGCGTCCAACACGGACACCTGCTGGCTCTGAAGCAGTCAAGTGCTTTTTCCAAAATATCTTTGGCCCCTGTTCTTGATGTTTACTTTTCAAAAGATACAGGCATGTGTTGGCTGTAAAAGAAAGAGGGGAAAAAAAAAAAAAAATCATTGCTACTGTCACTGAAATTCTCTGCAGGTTTAAAAGGAAGATGAAAGTTGGTACTTTAAGAGAAACTCAAAGCCCTTGGGACAAGCACAGCAGAAAACAGAAAGATGCTCTGTATTCTGTCTGATTGCTTGCAAAAATGAGTGCTGTGTCTCCTACAGAGAGAGAGACAGCTAGAAATGCATATTCACATAATTCTCCCATTCTCGTGCCTTGCAAACCAGGGCAGTACCATTTTGCACTTCCCTGGGCACGTTCTCAAACAGCAGCTCCATGAAGGTGATAGAGAAATAAAAAGGGTGAGAGAGAAAGAAGAGATGGGCGGTAAAAATCTGCCTCGTGGTATTTCAGCTCTCCAGCATACACAGGTGCTTTTTAATCCCGCTGGCCTACATATTCCACAGCCCCCAGGAATAGAGGAGTCGTGATGTAATGCTCTTTTCCTCACACTCCCAGCTTAAATACAGATGGAAATTGTTGTCATGTGTTAGAAATGTCACCAATAATATAAAAGGCAGGCTTCTGCGTTCTCCCTTTTGCACTGTCAGCTGCTGCTGCCAGCTTATTCTTCCCTCTCAAACCTATTGTCATGTGGCAGAAACCCTGATGTAAGTAAGCCCTGTCCTCCCCCTGCTTATGATCCCTGCATTTTTTATTCCCCTCTGCTGCAGTGCTGAGGATCATTACATACCACGACTTAAAGACAAGACCTCACAAAGGAAGGATTAATCTTGTATTTGTGCTTGAATTTCGAAGGACTCAGGCAAGTGAGAATGTTCCGTTGTATTTTTTTTTTTTTCCTCTTTCCTAGATGCTAACGTAAGAAATGAAAAGCAGCAAATGTGAGGAGCTAGGTCTGTGTTTGCCGCGCGGACCCAGCGGTTCCTCAGCGGCAGGTTGCGCGTGTCGGGAGAGAAGCGGGGTTGTAACGGGGGGCTGCTGGGGAAGGGAGCTGCGGAGCGGAGCTGTGCAGCCTTCGCCCAGCCCGGGAGGACAGATGGCTGGTGCTGCTTTTTAATTCATCAAGCAGGCTTTACGTGAGGCCCGTTGGCGAGGGGGTGCGCCGCGAAAAAGCGGGGTCAATGGGCACGAATAGGCTGAGATCAGGACCAGATGCCCGCCGAACAATGGGGCTTTTGAAGGAAATGCGGGAGGAAGCGTGGCGCTTGCTTTGTACGGCCTCCGCATTGCAGGTTGGAATGGGGCAGCTCCGATTTAATGAAGTGCATTCCTAAACGCGGTCGTCAACCCGGGCTGGGAGACAAGGGGACATGTCAGAAGGGGGCTTGTGGGGCTGGCGGTGGAGGAGGGGGAGCGATCCACTGATGGATCGCCCAGAACAATGCAGTCTTAGTGTTGGATGGGAAAAAAAACATCAATACATCCCTGTGCATATTAATGCGATAGAGCAGGTGTTGCTACATGTCTGTCCCCGCATTGTTCTCCTGCGGCTCAGCCAAGGAGGAGGCAGGAAGGAGATCTCGTGAGGGATGCCCTCCTCTGGGGTAGAAGCGTAGTGGTTCCCCAGACGGCCGCGCATGCTGTCAGTAGAGTAGGAGGTGAGAATCCACGCGTGTTTCCGCTCCTTGGGGTCATGGCATGGGGCAAGGTGCTGGCCACTGTGAGCTGGGCTGGGCAGTGGTCCCCTGCACTGGCTCAGAGAGGTGCTGGTCACATCTTAAAGGCACAGCAGGGCCAAGAGGGTTGGTTTTTTTTTTTTTGGTTTTTTTTTTTTGTTGCAAAACATCCCCTCAGCTAAGCAGGTGTGAGGGCTGGGAAGTGAATCTCCGGAGAGTAGGTTGGGTCACCAGGGCAGAGAGCAAGGAGGCAGAGATGGTGTCTCGGCTGAAATTCAGCAGTGAGAGAGTTAAAAAGGGGATGTGTTTTCATCCAGAAATACATCAATTGTGAATGAGTTGCAGAAGCTGTGTGGGAATTGCAATAAACAAGGTGTACGCATGTATAAAACCAAACAAAATACTTATTTCTGCATTTGTGCGTATCCCGCTGCTCTGGCTGGACGTACCCTTCCCTAAGGTAGTTTTCTGTGTAACAGAAGTGGCATCCCTAAATACTTACAGCCATGTTAGCCAGTGTCATTCTTGAAGGCTTGGGAGGGGGGAAGTGTGCATAGTCTGTCATTATTATATGTATTTCTTAATAAAAAGACACCCGTTTAATTGCTTCCATTGTGTTGTCTGCTCCCCTTTTGATTTGTGACACGCTATGCTGTGTTTGTCAGCAGAATGAAAGAGCTCTTTGTTCCTTATTCATCTTACGGCACACTGCATCTCCGGGTGAAAATGGCATGTTTGCCTTTAGAGCTAACTTAGCTGGTGATCTGTGCCTGGTGTTAGACTGGGAAGGGCTTCTGGTTTTTCCCAAGAGTTTGAGGAATTTCCAGGCAAGGCTTGCATTGATTTATTTATTTATTTTTACACACCGGGTGTTAATAGTGATGAAGAGTGATCAGCTTCGTTTGCCCACGGGACAGGTAGAGCATGGCTGGTGGCTGCAGCAGCTTCGTGTACTGCGGCCGCCTTTCCATGTGTCCCTTGTCTGTGGATGAATGGCCAACTCAACCATGGGTTGAGGATTTAGTCCTCGTGCACCTTCAGTCGTTTACTGCTGCGTAAACTGCCAACAAGGCTTCAGAAAAATAAACCAAGGGTCTGTAATGTTGACAAGCTTGTGTGCCTATTCAAAGGCTGGCCGAGACCACAGATGAATAAAGGCAGTTGCCGAACGGCCAGCTGCTAGAGAGACTGTTCGGGGACGCCCGTAGCACTTGTAGAGCGCCTTCCGGCCACCGGTGCTGAGTGTGTGCTGGATTAGGTTACAGCATCGTCTGATACCAGCAGCGTTATCAGTTGCTGTCTATTTACTTTCCTTTTCTTGCTCCAACTACTTGGTATCAGTCTGTGTGCAGTAAACGGGAATGGTTTACAAGTGTAGTCGCTGCAATTAGTAGCCAGAAAGGATCCAAATTTAGGACAGTGCTTGCCCAGATGGTTAATAAGACTTCTTCTAACACATTTACATCACTTGAATGTATGGAGCTTGTCTTTAAATTGAACTGCCAGGTTCAGCAGCTCAAGCTTTATGTTGTTAATTATCCTTATTTTCTACTCTGCAGTGCACAAGAGAAAATGGGCAAAATGCAAAGTCTGGCTCAGTCTCGGAGGCTGTGGTCTGCTGCGAACTGCTCTTCTCTTAGAGCGTCTGGCTCAGTAAAGGGCCAGATTGTGAACCTGTTGCTTGTTGATGCATGGCTCCTCCTGCAACGTGGGAAATGATATCAAGGAGTAACTTTGCTCTGGAGGGAGCGAGGATTCACTCAGTGGTGCAGAAGAGCGGGGAGTGTTTTCTCGCGTGCTGGCTTGTCTTCACTTATCATTGCCTGCCGCTAGCTCCTGTCAGATGGAAGCAGTGATGGATCCATGTAGATCCAAGAATGATGCTTCACTTCTTTCTGGGAAACTGCTACAGAGCTGGCGAGAGAGAGCACAGGCAGCTGCTCCAGGGGCACCTCAGCTCCTTGCTGTTGAAGTGTTGCAGAGCCAGGTGTTGCCATAACAGCAACAAACTTTCTCCAGTTAAATTTCTTTCTTTTTTTTTTTTTTTTAAGACAGTCTTCTAATACAGGTAATCCAACCTGCAATTTGAAGCTTAGAGTATCCCTTTTGTCTTTATTGACAAGCCTTAGCACAAGTAAGGCTGTCATAGCAGTCAAAGTGTTGCAGAAAGAAAAAAGCCACAATGAAAGGCATTAATTCAGCAGCAGAAGCTGATTAAAAGGTGCTAGCTTCCTGACTCTGCATCTGACAGTAATAATACTTACGCTGCGGTTCAGTCGTTTAAAAGTTCATGTGCTGCAGGTAAGGCTCTTGCCTGCACTTTGAAGCTTGTGTGTAGATGCCTTTTTGACAGCTTTCCATCCCTTCCAGTGCACAGAGTCTTTAAATGGTTATGCAAGAAATACTTCTGAAATTAGTGCACATTAAGTCATTTTGGTCAAGAGATGTTGGGTGCTGTGCTATTCAATAAAGCTTATTCAAAATGTGGTGCTATTTTCAGTCAAGTTCTGCTAAATCCTGTCCTGAAATCCTCTGAATATTTTGCTCTTGAATATTCTGGTAAGCACGATGACTGGTTCACTGTGTTAATCCTATATGGTCTTTCGGTCTGCAGCTAATCCTGAGCTGCTCTTGCTGTTCTGCCTACATGAGTAAGATTCTGTCCCCCCTCCCCTTGACCGTATCCAGTAGAATTCCAGCTGACTACTGGGAGATAACAGATCAAATGTCCTACTCTTCCTTTTTTCTCCTCCTTTAGTAGGAGAGTTGAGTTTCTTCTACTTGAAAAACAAAACCTGGAGAAGTAGGAAAAATATCCTTATTATCAAAACTTCTCATTAATTAGAGATTAAGTCGATAGTAATAGCTATAGTTAATATTTTCCCCTGAAAATAAAGTTATTGGATTTTCCTAGTACGGTGGAATGCAGAGAGGAACAGTGATTATTTTTTACTTTTTTTTTGTTGTTTTTTGTTTAAAGCTGTACCTACCTGTGGGAGATATGCTTTGGCAAAATCTGTCCCTTTCTAGTAGAGAAAACTTTTCCTGTGAGACAGTTTCGTATCACCTCAAAGTTACTACTTGACCATGTTTCAGATTTAGTAGAAAAGCTTATGTAAGGAATGGCAATAGTTTAACCTTGGGTTGGTTCCCCCCACATCCATTGATTTCAACTGTGGGACAGAATTTGTATCATCTCCTTCAGTGAGATTAGCATACTTGCATAAAATATATTAATATAATTATGCCCTATTTTGACAGGGTTGCATGGGATGTATATATTTGGCGTGTGTGTGTAGTATAAATGCTCACACTTACATTTAACTGGTAACATGAAAATGTCATGAACTGAAGAATCCATAGTAACTTAAGTAAAAAACTTTTTCTTAAAAATTGAGTAATGGTTAGTTGATGTCAAATGTCATAAACTCTTACATCTTTCCCTGGTAGAGATTGAATTTTTTTTTTCTTTTAAATAGACTTTCAAAGGATTAATTAAGAAAATGAAATCCAGGAAGAAAAATAGTTGACCCAGCAGTTTGAGGCCAATGAGGTGAAATTCCCAACAAAATCGTGTAAAGTCAGCCCTAAGTGAGCTGTGCCTTAATGACTTTTTTTTTTTTTAATGTATTTTCTGAAAATGTTCAGCTCTGAAAGAGCGCTGTTACTGAAGTAATGATATATTGGGGGGAAAAAAAAGTAAAATTGTTCCTCTGTATTCCCCTGTTTGCACCCTTTCTCGGTACAGGTTTTACCAGAAGCCTTTGGTAGGTTTATTGCTGACACTGAGAACACTCTGGTGTTGATTTTTCACATTAATTTTAAATGATCAGGGAGCGGGCTGCATAATAGCCATGTAGAAGGTGCTGTTGGGAATGCACGCTTTGTCAGCACTGCAGAGGTGATGAATAGCGTGTGGGTTCTTCCGTGGTGCGCTAACAATTCGGCACCAGAATGCCAGCCCTTGACAGAGGTGGGGAAGTGGCCGGGAAAGAACAAGTCTCTTCTTCCTCTCTTTCTTACATGGACCACAAAAAGAGGCTGAGGCTTGAGACATCCCCTGAGGCTTGGGCTGTCTGAGGAGCCCAGGTCCTTTTCTTTAGCAGAGGCTGGGAGTGGGCTATAGCAGAGTGAGCTGCTGGCACAGTGGTACAGCGATGACTGGTTAAAGGTGTGTTCTGAAGGCAGTTTAGTTGACAAGTGCTAGTGTCCTGGTGTTGACAAGGCAATATTTTAACGTGATAATCTGTCATCCTGAAGTCTTAAGGGAAATCAAGTGTTTACCACATTCAGATGGATGAGCTAAAACTGTCCTTTGCCTTTTCCACACAAAGACTTTAATTTTATTTTTTTTTTTTTTCCTGGTGAAGATCAAGTCAACTCATTTTGAGTCCTAATCAGGAAGTGATTCAGAGTCTGTGTTCATTAAATCCTTCCTGTCACTCCTGGGACTGCCAGCAAGGATGTCACACATTACCTGCTGATGAGATGATGTTTTTGTGAAAGAGATGAATGCCCCAGAAAGTATTCTCACAGTGCCAAACTGCTGGGAAACTGTAAAGGATCTAGAAAGCCACAGTGAGGCAGGAATTTGAATACTTGAGCTGGTTTTATCATCACTCTGTTAAGCAGCTGCTTACCCATTAAAGAGAATTCATCTTTAGTTGTATCTGATTTGGGGGACATGAAGGTTGAGCCCTGCTGTTCTCATTATTTGAAGTTTCAGATTTTCTTTGGGTTATTAGGGTACAACACAGAGTATTTAATTCCCCTTATCAGCTCCTTTAGTCAGTTGATTGGGTGGATCCTTTAAACTTTTTTCCATTTTTCTCTTTCTCATATTTCATGTATTCTGTTGTTATATTAGTTCGGTGGCCTTTTTGGGTCATTGCAGTCTAAGTATTCTGACTTTTATAAAGGTCTTGGTGACTAAATATTAGTGACCTCTATTCATCTTCCTTGTGCTTCTCCAAGACAGCACAGGCTGATTTTGAGCTGCACTCTGCTATAGTATCAGCGAGTTCATCGTGTGGTGAATCAAAACCCATTTCTTCTCCACTGATGAAGGTGTCCTTCCATACATCGTGTTGCTGAATTTCTTCTTCAGTGTTTGGGTAAATAGGATCCCTGCAAAAGAGGTGGAGAGAAACTAGCCTGTGGAGCTTCGCCAGCCTAACTAAAATAAATGTACCGTGACACAATTAAAAGTATATTGTTGGGTTCAGGAGAGTCCTAGGAAAGACTAACAAGCTAAGCATGTTTGACTTGAATTTCCAAATTATGTAAGAGGAAATGGAGGAGTTAGCATTAACTTTATTAGGGAGCTTGTTGTACTAACAGAAGTCTTTTTGGGAACTTCAGCCTTTTATTGGTAGGCTTGTATTTTCTGGTGTTCCTTCTTGGGCACCATCTATGAGGCATTTCCCTAGCTCAGTCTCTGCCTCTTGGTCAGAGCTCAGACACTGAGAATCTGGGGTTCCAAGGTTAGGAAGTCTCAGAATTGATACTACCAGAATTTGAGCATTTTACGCATTATATTTTGGCATTATCTGGGCGAGTCTTGTCAAACAGACATGTAACACGAGCTTTGCTCTTGCTCAGACTTGCTTTCTCCTTCTGGTAGTGCTCTGCCTCATTTCTTATGTTCTGCTGCACACTAAGTGAAGTGAGGAATGGCTTTTCTAAGTGAAATAAGAATGTTCAGCATCAGGATGGAAGAATTCTTGAGAAATATCTGCATGCACAAAGAGAAACAAAAACTGTTGAGGCAACCTGAACCGTGGCCTTCGGTAGCTCCATACTACTTAATTTGGGAGACTGTATTTTAGTAGGCTTTTTTTTTTTTGCCTGTATAATGTTGTAGACTTTTTAAAAAGGCAGAGGGGAGCAAAGGAACACCCCAAAATTTCGAAGTCCTACCTTCGTCCCAAAACAGAGAGCAAGCTGTTAAGGAGGGGCAAAAAACAACTATGGGAGATTTCATCCACAGTATTTAAAGTTTGGGAAACTTTGAAATGGGAGTCACTGAAAGTAGAAGCTTATCATGGCATGTGTGAAACAGGCTTTTCAGGTGTTGCTGCTGACTGCATCTGGCATATGCAAAGCTTAAATTTTTAAGCAAGGGCAGATTTTAACGCCACCCAAATGTTGCTTTTATACCTAGAAATCTTTGCATCTCTAGCTGCAAACTGGCACACTGTCACCATGGGAAGATCCTTAAATTGAAGGACCTTTCTCTAATAAAAGGTCTGCTTCACTATAAAGGAGATACCAGGGTTATATCATCTTGAAGGGCAAGCTGGTAAATGAGATATTATTATCTCAGTGTGTTCTTTTAGTAAAATATTTAAAAGTAGCTCACTCCTGGTGAATTACCTGCTGACTTGATCCTCTAGCAGCCTTATTAAATAGTTACCTGTTGTAAGATTCTTTGTGAAGTTAAAGCGTGTCCCACTGCACTAAGACTATTTCACATATCTCCATTATAACAAAACCTCTTTATATAGTAATAGTGCAAACCGATGGCTCTCGTGGGTGCTCTCATAATGAGGTTTTATGGTAACTGTTTTCTGATCCTTCTTCTGCTTTTGCTAGTGTATCAAATTTACTCAATTTCTCTCTGTATTCATAGAGCTTAACAAATTCTCTCTTCTAACTCATCCAGTATTCCAGACAACAACACTTCTGCTTACAGAATGAGTTTACCAAAACAAATGGTGGCATAAACTGAGGGTGTCTTTGCACAACACAATTGCTTGGGCTGACGTGGCTTAATGAGCTTCTGCTCGTCAGCAGAGCTGCTGCAGCTACCCATGGATGCGCTCCTTGCCCTCAGCAAATACAAAATGAAAATAATGAGTTTAAAATCTTCAACTTTTGCTATTTAAAAGCTCATGCTCTGCTTGAGTGTTGGGACACACTGATGCCGTGGTAACTTGATTTCTGTTGGTCATCTGTCTATAACCTGAGAAGAGTTTTAAAAGCAAATAAATATTTCTATTCACCATATGGTGGTAGGCAGCTGCCCTTGCTGATGCTGCTTGAGCTTTGCAGTATTATTACAGCAACAGAAATAATGGGGATGTGACCAGCACCTGAACAAACAATTGCACTTGTGCCTTGGGCTTTGAAACTATATTCCTTGGATATTCTTGGGTGAGTGGAAGAAATCTTAAACTCCTTTGATGTCTTTCCTGACCTCATATCTAATTACATTATTTTTTGATAGCTTTCCCTCCGGAGTTTGTTATTTTAAATGCATTTTACAAAAACACATTCAAATGAGCCTGACTATTGATTTTTATAGTCTAGTTATTTTATATTGCTGACCATCCCCTTGGTACTTGAGCCTCTTCCTACAGAGAGTCCAAGAACCTGTGGTCTTTTCTTCTCACTGAAATAGAAAGCACGATTGGGTTAGGACCTTCTGTTTTTTCTCCCTTGACTCATATGCCTTCTCCCTGCTTGACTGTTTGATTTTATTCTGGTGCACCTGGGCAACTGGAAACAGAGGTGCTCAGAAATTGCCAGTTCTGGTTCTGTGGTTTGTACCAGTCAAGTTTGCCCAATCCCATCTTTATGTGGTGGGAGCTGGTGGTCTGGACCACGGCTTTGCAATGGGCCAACAGGCGTTGGTGTAGGCTGATGGGTATCTCCCAGCTGTGTATTCTCTGGGCACTTCCAGTCTTTGCCAATGTCCACCTTTATCTCTGTATGCTGCAGGCTTATCTGAAGGGAGACTGAGAAAATGATCCATCCGAAGATACCACAAGCTCTGTTAATAGGAGTGCTATGGCTGGGTGCAGCGATTGAACTTTTGCATATCCTTCCATGGTTTATCTTAATCTTGAGAATTATTTTTGCCCTCTGAAGAGCTATTTTGTTAGGCGTCGGTTGTGTTTCAAGAAAAAGAACAACAAAATAAATTTTGAAAAGTTACATGAAGCCACAGCAAGGAATAATCCTGCTTGCTGGAAAAATGCTGTAGGAGCTGGTGTGGCTGCTCCTTTGGTCTCTGCTACCGCTTGACACAGCCTACAGACTGCCCAAACTCTGCAGCAGTAGGACTAAAACAGCTGCTCTATTCAAAGCTTCTCTAGCTTAAAGTTCTATTTAAAAAGGTGTATTGGCTCTGCTTGCAAGCCAGTGTGTACCACACTACGCTGACTGTGAGGTCCGATACCATCTCAGTAATTAAGTGCTGGCATCCTACAGCACAGTGGGCTTAATAGGCTGTCAGCAGCTTAAATGCTGCCTGATATTAAATTTATCAGTCTAACTTTTTCAGCATTCTGCAGCTGACCCACAGTAACAATGGCCGCGGCAAGTTACGTATAGATGGTGCCTACTGCCCAGGCACTGCTTGGTTGCTTTAATTGCTGATCTGTTATCTTCCTCAAAAGACAGGAGGAGTGAAGGAGGAGAAAGGCAGCGCTATACCTAAGGTGGGTTTTTGCCCAGCTCCCATCCGTCCATTCCCTAGCAGGCCTTTTGAGTTTCCAGCACGTCGGGCTGTGGTGGCCAGCAAGGCAGCTGTGTCCCCTGGGCAATGGGAAAGGATGCAGGGTGACGGGCCAGCCCACGAAAGCTGGGTTTGACCGCGATGGAGGTGCCCTGCGAGTGCCTGCAGTGGGTGTGCAGGGTGCTGGGAGCTGCCTGCATGAGCTGGGCTGGGCTTGTCCCGCACCGGGCACTCACAGCTGCTGCTAAACTGGCTGCAGCAACAGCTGCCTGCTTTTTTGCTGGCTTTTTTTTTTTTTGCCAGAATATCCCAGCTGCTGCAAGGAAGGGAGTAAGAGTGAATGGCCAGGAGGTGGGAGAGGGTCTGAGGCTTGGCTTTGCTTGTGCTGTTGTGGAGCTGCACCCTTACTCACTGCTCTTTGGGGTAAAAACCTCCATTATGCAGCATTATACAGAAGACAATAGGGTTCTAGTTGCATTAGAGTTCCTCATGCCCCACCGAAATACAAATAATGGTGAGAATTCATCCCTTTGCTGCCTTATTTTCTCCTGTTGTAAGTTGGGGCTAATGATATGCTCCTCTTCTAAAACTCTTTGGGATCGGTGGATGAAAAGCACTATGTAATTATTAAAGTGCAGCTTTTATGGTGCTGCCTTTAGAAGAAGGGAAAAAAATACATTCACTTGGCAAAATATTGTGTTGTAGATGGAGCTTTGGAAATCTGACTTTCATTGTTAAAGCTAAAAATAAAAAGGACAGTTCTGCTGTACATTCTCATACCAAAACCATGCCACTGTTGAGGCCGCATAGAAGAGTTCTGCACCACTGGAAATGTATAAAAAAGGAAAAAAGAAGAGTAAACTGAAACAGAAGAAGAGCTGGTCAAAAAGAAAATGAAGTAAAGCCAGTGATGCCTGCAAGTGGCACTTATCTGTCTTTGGGACTCAGAGATGCTTAGGTAATGTAACATCGAGTTCTTAGTGGTGCATACGCTTCTGGCCACGTCATTTTCATGGCCATTAAGTTCAAATGCTTGTCTGTTTCCTGAGATGAAACAAGTGAGAGCTCTCTCAAAAAACGAAGCCTGTAAATGCTGAAGCAGCTGTGCTGCTTGCAATTTGCCTGGGAACTCTACCCCAAAATACCATTTTTGCCTACTTCGAACAAGGCAGAGGCTGATATTAATGCCTCATTGTTTTGTTGCAACATTGCTTTCCCAGAAAATATCTTTCAGAATAATTTGGGTTTTTTTTTTTTAAACGCAAGTATATAATTATAGATAAAGGATAACCTATGTCTCTGCGTATTGTACTGTCAAATGGAAGCTGAGTGGTTTGATATCAAAATGGGACTTCACGTTTAAATCATGCCTGTGTGCTTTTTTGGTTTTTACAACAGATTCAGTCACTAACAATCACCTAAATTTGCTTTCCTAAGTAACATGTTATATTAGATAGTCTAATGGTTTATTTGGGAAATGGGAAGCAAAAACAATAATGCATTGGGTCAAGACTGTAATATTGAAGTTAAAAGAAGACAAAAAACAACGCCACATTTGTCTGCACTCAGCCTTGCTGAGCACATGGATTTGCTGATCACCAAAATGCTCAGAAGTTTGATAAATTTGACTAATTCATTGAAAATCTCAAAAAACTTAATGAAAACTAACAAATACGTAGTTGGGGTTTTTTTTGTTTTTTTGTTTTTTTTTGTTTTTTTTTTTGCAGCAACATCCAAACTTCAAGGTTAAATCCTTGCTCAAAATACCACAGGGTGTTATCAATACTCAGAATTTAATTTCCAGTTAAAGCGGAATGTGTGCAGACTTTGGGAAAATGAGAAGGACAAATTTGTGACATTGTGACCACGATGGGATCATCCAAATCATGGAAAGAAAACACCATGGAAGCCAATTCTTTCAGTCTCAAAATCAATAAAAGCAAAGTATTTCAGGGGAGAAGTCTGCTTTCCCGTGCATTGGGCCAAGTTGTTCATGCTCACCATTTATTTTTTTCCTTTCTGGTATCAGTTGTGGCTAGATCAAACAGCAAACAACTCTGTCCATCACCCAGCTGGAAAAAAAACTAATGCACTGAAATATACAGCCCAGCTATCGTTTGTATGGTCAGCCCACATGATCATGATTTAAATGATCATAAAGTTGTTCTTTTTATAATACAGAATAAAAATGGAAAAAAAAAGTTACTTAGTAGACTTACTAGTTGCCAGATTTTTCAGAATTCTTTTGCTATGGAACTGTTTAGAAGTTCCTGTGAAATTTGTGTTATTTATTTGTAAACCCAGATGAAAATGCTCAACTAAATATGACCTCAATCAGTTAAAACATTTGCAAGTTACAGAACTGTGGCCAAAAGAAAAGTCCTGCTTCTGCCAAAAAAAAAAACCAAAAAAAAACAAAAACAAAAAACCCCTTAATTTAAAAAAAATGTGATTTTACAGGTAGTTAATTTTTAATGCAGGCAGGTGTCTTTTTGGTGTTTAAAACCTGTCTTTTATTGGACAAAAGATATTGGAAAATGGAATCGCTATGGAGAGCTTGTGGAAACTTGCTTTGGAATGAATAAAACTGCAATTTTAGCACACAGTATTTTTTTTTTTTTTGTATGCTTACAAATGGCTTTATGTGGAGAACTGAGAGGAAAATGTTGTCTTTACAGCCATGATGCATTCCAGGTACGAGTTTTCCAAGTATAAGTTGTCTTAATTCACTTCTGATACGCATTTTTGGAGTTTCAGAGAGAACAGTTGTGTTCTGCTTGTAGAGACAAGGTGCTTGCGTTTGACCTGGTCCCCTTGATATGAGGTGAGCATTGGATCAGGGCTTTGTTGCTTTAGTGGGGCCATAGGGTGATGCTTTTGGAGAGAGGAGGAGGAGGGTCTTCAGCTCTAGTGCTGCTGTGTAGTGGTCACTCACCAGTGGGATTTGGTTCAAGCCATTTTTTATAAAATTTCCTGAGTTATTCCAGGAGATGAGCGTCCTCTGACCTGGGGGATCATCAATCAGTTCACTTATAATGCATGCTCATCAGTTGAACATTAATTTGTTTATTTGTTTTGTTACTAATTTGATGGAAAGATTTCTTTAATGTTTACATGTGGTTATTTGTATAAAGAAGTGCTGCTCTGATCCTGGTAGCTGACAGCACTGACCTGTCAGGACAGCACTCTTCACTGTGGAAATACCTTAGCCTTGTGAATAAGGAATTTCCATAACACTAGCTAGAGGTTTAGAAGAACCACGAAAGACTCCTCTTGCCTGTCTCTTGAACTGATTCAGTATCTTGGCTTTGTTTTGTTGCTTTAGTGCATACAAAATATAGGTCCTGAGGAACTTCTGAAGGGATAAGTTGGATTTCTCCAGTCTTGGAGACATCCAAATGCTTTAAACATCATCTTAAAAGGTACTACATTGTTGAAGTTATAGCCATGATGGAGGAATTACTGAGTGAAATAGTCTTTGCTTGTCTTGAGAGATCAGACTAGATTATAACAGTGGTGTTTTCTTGTGGGAAAGATTCTTTCTTTTGGATTGTTCTAAACTTGAGTCATAACAGCAAAAAAATCCATCTCCTGGTTTAACCTTCTGAGCTGGCATAAATCACTGCAGCCTTTTCTTATGTGAGGTCACAGGCTTGGATAAGCATATTTATTCATACCAAGTCACTGAATGTTTTGAGGTTCATCTATGAGTAACTGAAAGTCTTTAAAAATAGACCAAACATCAGAAAGCTCTTGAAATGTTTTGTGATATAGTGTCTACTTCAAATAAATGGGATAGTGTCAGTTGCCTCTTATAGTTGGTTCATTTTAATGGATTTTTATCCTCTTTTCTTTCCTGGATCAAAACAAATGCAGCTCACCTCTGGTACGAGGTCAGACAGGCGCTTGATGAGATTTGCTAATGCACATGGTTATAATAATAGGCATGGACCCACCTGACGTAAAATGCTCGCTTTGCACTCATCCGTGCACATCCAGGTGACCTGCTTGTGTGGGGACAGTCTGGGACAGCCTCTGGACTCTCTGACACAGCGGGAATCTTACTACCAACTGTACAAAGAGTGAGGCTTGGTACCTGGGTAACTGTTACCTGATGAAAAACATCTAATAAAGACTAAGTAAGGGGCCGCAAGACCTAGTATAGAGCAGCTTTTTAGATGAGGCTCCCCTTTAATTAAGGACCTTCTCCAGCATTAAGCATGCCATTTGTTTACGGAGATGATGTTTTTTCGAGGACGCCGGTGCCTAGACTTTCCATCCCCATATTGGGATGCCACTTAAACCAGGCTTGTGCTAATGGATCTTGAATTTGAGCCTGTCAGTTATGGGTTTTTCCACAGTAGAAATTGACACCAATTCACACTATAGGTAGCTATGTACGTATGGTTGGGATGCAAGACATAAAGGAGACACAGTTTTAGATGAATATGAGAGACAGACGCAGTCCAGAATTACTGACACATACAGGGGTCCCAAAAAGAGATGTTACTTTTTTTTTTTTTCCTTACCCATTGTATGGGGATGAAAAGGCTCTTCTTAAGTTGAAATTCTGTTATGTTCTTCTTCATGGATTTAAACCATTTGATGGGGCAGACAATATGAAGTAGAAACTGAGTGCGAGAATGTTACTGAGTCCTACACCGGGCAAGCAGATTATGGACTGCACACGCAAGCTTGAAAACATTTGATTTTTAAAATCTTGTTATGTAAGGGGACACAAAATGTAGAAGACTTGGGGCCACGCTTGCAGCTGGCATAAATCAGCGTAGCACCATGGATTTCAGGGTAGCAGCACCAATTTCTGCTAGTTGAGATCCTGGCCTTTAATCTGTCATCAATCTAATAAAATCGAGCTGCTCTAATTACCATGGTGCCTG
This sequence comes from Tetrax tetrax, assembly GCA_009806455.1. NCBI lineage: Eukaryota > Metazoa > Chordata > Aves > Otidiformes > Otididae > Tetrax > Tetrax tetrax. Next base: position 205,357 of record WHYT01017163.1, read on the forward strand.
TCAGAAATATGTTTGCCTGAAATGATAAAGCTGAGTTGGATCCTGGAGCCCACACAAGTCAGCAAACACTGTGCAAATCCGAGTTAAACCATTTGTTTGCCCACTTAAGGAGAGGTTGTCCACGGTCATGGTATGTGTGGAAAGACAGCGGGGGAGTGAGAGGAACAACTGAAACATATGGCCAAAGCGAGCTGTCTCCTTATTCCAATGCATCAGGATAAGACAAGCTGTTGAGCCGATGAGAAAGCTTCTTTATATATCTACGCACCGTCTTTCAGGATTAAAACTGGAAGAAATTCAGTACCACTGATCTCACGTATATGTTTGGATGAAGATACAGCAAACTGTTAAACTGAAAGCAGGGAAAAAAAGCCCCCAAGCTCGACCTACCCAGATCCAGAATAGCTACATCATTATGTAAAAGAAAACAGCAATTTCCCCACCAAAGTGTCCATAAACTGAAACCTTATCAATAATTCCAGATGCTCACTGACTTTATGATACTGTTAAGTTTAATTGCGCTGATATAATGGATTGTATTCGCATGGAACAAGGTATTTTCAGAATCAGGTTTGAGGAGCATGCAAGCACAAGAGAGGGATGGCATAAATTGAGCCATGCTCTTCACTGCATCTTAGCTGTAAATTTTGACCTTGTGTTTCTTGAAGAAAAATGTGGCAGTGGCATTTTCCCAGTATCCGTGACCTCCTGAATGGTCAAATTTTAGAACTTTCTGTATTTCAGCTGCTCTTTCTGCAATTTATGCCCTTGCAGTGGCAGTTAATTTAGTTTTCAGTTTATTATTTAACTTTTAAGCTAAGAGTTATAATTTTGAGCTATATTCCTTGGGCTGATTCACCTCGATCAATGGAAAGAGGATTTTTACCATTAGTTTCAGGGAGAGCAGAGAGGCCAGCATCCACTGGGTCGGAAAATCCCAATTTGTGATGAATTCAGGGAGAAACTTGGTGCCTGTCCTTGAAGTCTTTTATCAGCAAAGACTTTCCATCACCAAAACCGAATATTTACAGGTTTTATCACCTGTCCTACTGGGATAAATTGATTTTGTTGTCTTTCCCCATCACTTATTCAGAGCCAGGAATGAAAAAATATGTATAAACTTCTGAAATGAGCACAAAGAAAAATGCAAATATGACAAAGACCATGTTGTTGTTGTAGCATGGTCAATGTCCCGGGTCAGAGACAGCAATCCTCAGCGCAAGAGAACAGCAGTAGCGACTGGCCTCCTACAACAGTCAGGAATTTAATAGCGTATCATCTGGTCCCTCAAAGCTGTAGATGGTTTACAAGAAGTATGGATAGGTTTGGTTTTTTTTTTTCCCTGAATTTTTGTTTAGTTTAAGGTAGTGCTTTTGTGTTGGAAAGTTGCTAAACATGACCTGACATGACAACATCAAAGGAATTGCCTTTCATCTAGTATAAAGTATAAGTGAGTCTTCTGTGGAAAATATATATGATTATTTTCAAACTGAAAAACAGGATTGTGACAATGTTTAAGTGGAAATAATGGAAAGTATGAATTCTCCTACTTATTTCTGCATGCAAGTATTGACAGCGAGACCAAACTCATAATGTATATTTTGGTTTCTGCTGTCGGTTTGATGTCTTGTGTGCTTTTAATAAACACTCATGGTCCTGCATTCTCATTAAGCGGGTATACTTATGTTCTAGCACTCAGTTGGGAAGGAAGGATTGCAACTGTTGTTTTATAATGGAGAAATTTGTTTGGCACCAGTGCATATGCCAAAGAGTTCTACTTTTGGAAAATATTGACTAAGTGATCAGTTATGGCAATGAATTTGAACAGAATAATGCAAACTGGTGAAGAATCTAATTAAAGGACAAAGAAAATGTAATACAGTCTATATTGGGATTGCTAACCTCTCTCACCTAAAAGAACACATTTTCTTTTTCTTCTATGTTCTCCTAATGGCCCAGCTGTAGTTATTTTCTGACATACCTGGTATCAATATTCTACAAATTCCTTTGGGACATTTTATTCTGTGTTTGTTGTATTACACAGGACTATGAGGATAGGCTGAGAGAGTTGGGGCTGTTCAGCCTGGAGAAGAGGAGGTTCCGGGGAGACCTGATAGCGGTCTTCCAGTACCTCAAGGGGGCCTACAGGAAAGATGGGGAGAGGCTGTTCAGTAGGGCCTGTTGTGATAGGACAAGGGGTAATGGGTTTAAATTAGAAGGAGGTAGGTTTAGATTAGATATTAGAAAAAAATTTTTTACAATGAGAGTTGTAGAGCACTGGAACAGGTTGCCCAGAAACGTTCAAGGCCAGGCTGGATGGGGCCCTGAGCAACCTGATCTAGTCAGGGATGTCCCCGCTTCTTGCAGAGGGGTTGGACTAGATGACCTTTGAAGGGTCCCTTCCAACTCTAACCATTCTATGATTCTATGATGAGCAATTTTTCTAATGACAATAATTTTGCAAATTCAGCAGCCAGGGAAACAGGCAGATCACTGCGGTTACGTACCAACAAAATACTGAGGACTTTCAGCTAAGACAACTTTTTCTATGCATTTTATATATATATATATATATATATATATGATATTTATGTTATATTATGTAAGTATTTTTGGAAATTGATGGAGTGCTAGCATTAGCCAACAGCTCTCATCAATCCTAGCACCACCACCTGACAATTCCTTCCTGGAACTGTGGTCCTCGGTCAAGTACTCTGCTGAGTGGGTTTTTTTTTTTCCTTTGGGTTTTGGTTTTGTTTTTTTTTTTTTTTCATCTTACCTCTCTGAAGTGATAGTTGCTGTCAGAAATCTAGACCTACATCAGTCCTGGTTTAGTCTGAGTGTGTACGTATAAATATAATATATGTATTTATTTTTCGATCACATCGAAAATTCTTGAAAGTGTTTCTAGGAACTGCATAGCTCTCCACTTTTCTTTCTCTGGGTGAAGTATTCCCTTTATTACCATAAGAAAATCTTTAACTCTTCTCCATTACTGTGTCATTTAGTCATTATAGGCAGATGAGTTTATCTTCTAAAAAGTGCCTTAAAGATACTGAAGTGATAACATTACAATTTAAAACCCTTCTGACACTGTCTGTTCCACTGGAGTACTAAATCCTGTCTTCACATGCGAATGAAAATCAAATAAAGCTTTCACTTGCTTGACAATTGTTGCAAAATATAAGAAAATGCTCACACTTTCATATATTAATGACTGTGACATCTCAGAGAAGTTCAAAGAGCAAACTCTTCCATGCACATAGACAACTTTTATTTTTGAGATCCATCGCTATTTCCTAGACTCTTGTGGCAAAAAAAATAATAAATTATTTTATAGTTACCATGCCATTTACCAGTGTCACTTAAATGGTCTTGCTCATTCATATTCTAAAGAAGAAAACTACGTTGTCCAAAAAACCCAAACTTCCTAACTGATAATTCAGAAACAAACTGAGAAGCATGGAAGGGTGTTTTTTTTTTTGACTTGGTGGAAGTGTTGGAAGTGTCCTTTGTTCTTTTCTTCCAGGTAGATCAGAAGCTAATAACTCTGCATGCTAGTTAATTCTCTAATATGTGGTGATGGAGAGAGGATAATAATTGTTTTCTCTTTATTTTTTCTCCTGTAGTGTCTGAAATCTGAGTTTCCATAGGGTTTTGTGTATCTGTACAAGTAATCAATGCTGTGAACAGCCTAGTCCGAGACCTACGGCTCTGTAATAATGGAGGAACAATTGCTGAGTGCGACTTGCCTTTTTAATTATCGCTTCAATCATGGGTACTCAGCATTTGTAATGGCAATCGATACAATAATCAAGGCATAACTAGGAATCATTGAGTAGTGCAAAATCCATCACATTTACTTAGCCTTTGTGACCCTTGGAAAAAAAAAAACAAAAACAACAGTTTTTTACTGAATTGTTGTATCCGTGATAGATAAGGTAAAAGTGAATGAGAAGACACGACTTCTGATGCCAGATGCGATCTTCTCTCACAGGACAAAGGATGCATAGCCAGCAATGGAATGGGTGTTTTATGGGGTACATTTAAATTGGAGGGACTTGATGGGATTTCCTCCCTGCTATGCCGTGCCATGGGAATGACTAGGATGGTCCTGGCCAAGGGGATGCTGAGCCCAGTCAGACTTGGGGGCAAGCTGGCAGTTTTCAAAGGAAGGTCCCTTACCTTCTGCCTCTGCTTATCATCCTTGCGAGGCTGAGTTGCTCTTGCTTTATCCACACACGTATTAATCACATATATCCCACTCCCCCTGACTCTGGGACTTGCCTGCGCCTGGGACCTGCCTGCAGCTTTGAGCAGGACTTGTGCCAGCTGTCTGTCTTCTTTGCATTGAGTTTTCTGAAACTGCAGCTCAGTCCTGTAGCTTGGTTCCTCTGCCCCTTCCATCCTGCCCCACTTGTGTAAAATCCTGACCAGGCCATGGTTTGGATTGTGGCGTAGGGAACCACTGATTTCTCAGGCACTTCCGTTTGCAGGTTCTGGGCTACAGGTTCCAAAAAAAAAATGAAAAGATCTCTTTGAGAATTAGTACAAGAATATGTATCTGTATATCCTTTTTCATTTTTCCATTGCACATGTCTATGAACCATATGGTAGCATTTGACTCGCCATATATTTGTTGCTAGTGATATGGGATAACTGGCAAGTGATTTGTTTTTTAGACTTTAGGAAGGATGTTGTCTTCCTTGAAAACCATTTCAGTATCTCTCCATAGAGACAAAAGTAAAATGAAGGGGTCAATTCCTATGGCAGTTATTTTGTAGTAGCTCTGTTGGATAAAACTGATTACTTGCATGGCCAGTGAACTGGCATTGCTTGTTTGATTTGGGTTGCAATGTATGAACTGAAACAAAAACCACATCCAGATTGCTTTGGAGTGGAAGAATTCTGCTATCAGTTCAATCTGTTTTTCTTGTTGTTGTTTCCATGTAATGAAAATATAAATATGCAAACATATTTACTTCATTAATTTTAAACAGTGCCAAGAAAAAGGCTCTGTCTAGGGATGGTGGAAAAATATTGTGAAAATTAGCTCTACATATTTTGCTTTCAGTCAACTCTGTTAATTAGGATCAAAGTACTGCAATTTTAAAAAGTTCTCACTGCCTCTTCCCACACATTTCCATATTTCAAAAAGATGCAGTTAACTAAGTCTGAGATTGTTAGTAAAGCCTAAGGGAATGAGGGTTCACGCACTAATAGCTGGGTACCAACACCCCTGAGGTCTCAAAAAAAATGGTAGGATTAGCTGATGGGTAAGGGAATGCTGGGCTGCCAGTTCCTTGGGGTGGTGGCCATGAGGACAGGAATGGGGCAACGGCTTTCCCGCCCATCCTCCTTGGGGGTTCTCTTCTCTGGGTTGGTTGTGTGTGGTTTCATCTTTGCTCTGGTAAGACAAGTGCTGTGAGATAGCTGCTTCTGCATGTGTGAAAACATCTCTTTTTGCCTTGTAATTAGCAATGGGTTACTTGCAGGGAGAAAGAAAAAAAATAATCATAAACTGAGTTGGTGCTTTCCACCAGTAGATTGCAGTTTTCCAAATGAACTCAATAAGGTGGTGGTTGTCTGAAAAGAAAACTGAGGCAGGGAAAGGTGATGTGCGGTCCCCCACATCTCCAGCAGGCCAGGGACAGAGCTGCCACACCAGTCATCACATGTGGAGGTGCTCACGCTGTGTTTCATCTGGCTTTCCTCTCAAGCATGAAGACATTTCAATTTTAAGCGGGCACATAGTTATAGAAGGACGTTGAGTCGGCTTAAAAATCATGCTGAGATAAATAATTTACCTTTATTTGCACTAGTAACACTTAAAATTCTAAATATTTTTTTTTCCTGTGTTTGAGAGGAGTTATAACTGTAATTCACATTGCTGTGTTGCTTTTTCTCCGATCATATGCAAGGCTTAATAGTTTCAAGCTTTTATATATATTTTATTTCTCAGTTCTCATAAATTAAAAGACCACAGCATTTGGATTTAAAACATTGCGTGAACTTCTCTGGATTCATTGCTAGATCTCTGGTGTTCAGACTGTTTTTCAAGGCTGGTTAGCATTTTGTTTTCAAATGTAAATGCTATGTAACTGTTTATAAATCTGACACAAAATAGTATACAATGGACATGGATGTGGCCGAATTTAATCACATTGGAAGAGTGGTAGGAGGTTTATTTTGCCCCTGCTTTTTTTACTTCTGCTGAGCCGCCCCGGGCACTCAGCTAGTCCGTTCTCGGTGAGACAAACCTTTTCTTGTAGTTCAGGTCGGCCGGGTGAGTTATTGCGTACACAAATAAACATTTTCCCAACTCGAATGACTGACAGCAGCGTATCAGAATGGGTCATGGGCGAAGGATTGTTGTTACTTAACTGGAGGTGCCTTGGAGCAGGAATCAGTCTCATTATTCTTTGTTAGTACAACATCTTCCACAAAGTGGATCTGGTCTGTAGCTTGGCTATAAAACAAATCCTCCTGCAGGCTCTTGGGGCTCTGCACTTGCTTCCTTGACCGTTCTGTGCAACCGGCTGCAGAGCTGTGACTGCACCGGGGGAGAGACAAAGGCACAGACAGGCTTTCCTTTTGACAGCGAAACGATGGGAAGAGTCTGGCTTCGGTGCCAGAAATCGTCCTGTTTTGCATCTCTTGACAATGCACGTTTTTTTGAACCAACCGCGTGTTCCACTTTACAAATGGCCAACGGTCTTGTCCCCTGCCTTTCTTGGGACGCTTGCTGGTGATCTAATCTGACTGGACACGCGTGGCAGCTACCAGCCTCATCTTTTCTTCTTCTCACTTCCAATAACCATCTTGGCATAGCTGCTGATGCAGAGTACTGTGGTTTGTTGGTTTTTTTTTTAGTAGAGGTGGTGTTTAGTGACTGATAGGGAGATGATTTTCTTGAAAAGTGCACAGCTATTTGGTTAACTTTTATTTAAAATTCAAAATCACGCCATTTCTGTCTTTGGGTGCAGTTTAATGGGAGGGCTGTACTGGGCTGGTCTGTGGCATTAATAGTTGCAATTTTCTGCAGTGAAACTGGGATGCACTTGTATTCAGGCAAAGAATTCCTAGGTACAGGGGGAGATTTCGGGCAGATTCAACCCGCGTTAGGAGCGGCGTGCCGTGCGTGCGTGCCTCTCGTCTGCACCTCGCTTGTGCGTTCCCCTCCGCTCCTGGGGTCAGCGGCCTGGAGAGCACGGCCGAGGCTTCCCGGCAGAGACGTGGTCCCGGCTGACAGCACGCTGAGCATTCAGCAGCCACGGGTCCAAATCCCAGTGCTTCCCTTGCTTGGCTGCTTGATTTTAGGAAAATGGCCTCCCTTCCTCTATGTCCCTTTGTCCTTTGTTAATAAGTAGGAATGCTGTTTGGTTCCCATATAAAAAGTATTGAATTCCGAAGAGTCAATGCTCTATTTAAGGCCTTGCTATTACTTGTTATTTCACCAAATATAAACAAAAAGAATGAGCTATTTAGTGCTTGATGTTTGGCAGCAGAGTTGAGGAAAATTACCTTTAGGTTAAAACAATAAAAGAAAGAATAAATGTGTATTGCATGTTTCTAACTAATAAAAATTAGAGAAGTGGTTTCTAATCCTCAGCCCGATCTCTCCTGTGTTTCAATTGATAAGAATAGCTCCCATCACAGAATATTCTTTTAAAAGAGAATTAAAGGAACCAGTAGCAGGTGGGTCACCAGTCAGTCTGCAGTAACATGGGGTGAGTGGTCAGCCTGTACCTTCTGGGCTGTTTGCAGCTCCTGAGCAGCTCAAGCGTGCTGAACTGCGTACGATGGCCAGTTGGGTGGGGTGGGCATGGATGCCAGGAGTAACGCAGATCCCCAGCAAGGAGAGGGGGAGTTAGCAGAGGGGCTGCCTGCTGAGGCTGGCAGGACCAGGGCCCACGGGCAGGCTCAGGCTGGCTCTGGGGCTCAAAGGAGCAGTAGGATCCATCCTGCCTCTGAACTGCTGATGGGGCACGGTGCGTGGCATTCGGTGTGTACTTCACAGGTTTGCAAACCTTAGTCATTGGCAGTGGCATACAAAAAGTCTGGTTGTATTGTACCAAAGCAATGCGTAAACCTGCACTGGAAACCATGTGGAGTTGGTGAGCAAGGTGTGAAGTTGTAGGCGTCAGTTGGAAACAAGGAGCTGAGGAGGAGGGCAGTGAGCGATCCGTGAAGGCAAACTAGCTCCCTGATTCCTCTGTGCTCAGGGAAGTGTCCTCACTCATGCATGAAGGATCTCGAAATCCCACTGAGAAGGAGATGTTGTCCCTGGCTGGGGAAATTCATGTGGCTTTCAGCAGCACGGCATGCAAGGCCACAGCATTTATAGAGGGAGCTGGCTCTCACCTTGCAGGAGCGAGCTAAGTGTTTGTGATCACGTAGATCCAACAGGGCAGAGCACGCTGCAACTGGATCACCAGATCGCAAGTTTTTTTGTTATTATTTTTGTCGTTTTGTTGATTGAGGCGTGTGCAGATGAGTAGATTACTATCAGGTGCCATTTGCTTCCGAGAAGCATCACACTATCTGAAATTAATAAGGTTTTAGAGCTGGTCTGAATGGACAGCTCATCTTGGCAGACAAAGCTGAGATTTGAATTGCCCTGGTTTAAGTTTAAGTCTAGCCTCCTACGGCACAACTTTGCAGTGGTCATTAAAATGAAATAGTTGAAAATGGAATGAATTGCATCAAGTGGATCCTTTGATGTCAGCTGCATGTCTGAGCCTGGCTCACGTTCACAGCTTGTGTCAGGAGCAGCAGACGTGAGGAATGCAGCATTCCCATGGGTCCATGGATGGAGGAGCTTCTAGTGTGTAATCAAGTGAGTTGTGGCTGTCACTTTCCAAAACGCTTATTTTATTCTTCTGTTTGTTTATTTTTATAGAAGACATGAAGGAGGGGGGAGGAGGAGTGAGGACAGCTTTGTATTCCTCCTATATTTGTCAGCTTGTGTCTTTCTGAAAATGTCAGACTTAAATTTTAATGTTTCAGTATTGCAGGAAAAATTGTATTGCGCCTGCAGGGTTTCCCCTAGAGTTTGCATCACCTAATTTTGATTTAAAATTATCCTTTTCTTAGGCCAGTAAAGAGGTAGCAAGTGCCAGAATTACAGCTGCAGTGGATCTGTACAGCTCCCTTGGCAGGGAGCAGCCAGGTGCCGGGTTGTTAGTGTGGATGGTACGCATGCACCCGTATCCTGTCAGACCGTAAAGCCAGCCGTAATTTTCCAGTCCTGGAACACTGAATCAGTGCTAGGAAAATGACATAAGGCACAGGAAAGTCCAAATCTCCCTCCTAGCACAGGCATTTGTAGGAGTCCCTATGGGGTGGTGAGGACTCCAGGGAATGGTCTCTTGGCTCAGGGCCCCTTTGCTCTCATGCTCTCCTGAACATTTCCAGTGTTTGCATCTTCTTCTGTCCAAAAGCAGCATTTCCTGCTTAAGATTCAGCTCTTTTGAAGAGAAAACCCTTTGCTTATGGGCCACCACCTGTGGCCAGCTCAGCCCAGGTGCTTTCTCCCCTCACGCTTGTACAAACCTGTGTGGCTGCATTAACAGCAAGGCCACTTCCACCCTGAACTTAATGATATCACTTTACATCCAAGTATCAATTTCTATATTACTGGTGTCAGTTTTTCCTTATGTTAAAGAAACATTAACCATTATTAATATAATCATACATGTCACTGGCACCCAACACACCTTCAGAGGTCCCCCAGCTGAGAGGCACGCGAGCTGCCCTCCAGCTACGCAGAACAAAAGGTTGTGTGTTAACAATGTGAATGGCTGCACACAACCAGTGCTGATGAAACCAGGCTTCCTTTTAATCAGTCTTCAGGGGTTTCGTGTGCTGAGGCTATTTGTTTATAGCAGAGGCTAGGTTGTGCCAGAATCTATTAAGCCCTGGAAAACTGATCCGTCCTGGTTTTGCTCATTTCTAAGGTGAGAAAAAGAGACACTCTGTGGCAGGGAAGCAAACCTGAAATGATGCTTTGCAGAGCATCCCTGCAGTCTGAGCAAGGCTGGGATACAGCAATAAATACAGCGAAGAAACTGTAAAAAGAGCCTTTTAGCATCATTGATTCTACTTGTATCTACGAACATCAAAAAACATGGGGGAATGCTCTTACCCTTCGGGGGCTGTGTGTCTCATGAGGGTGAGAAAGGGATTTTCAGGTATGAGTAAATACAGCATCTCGTAATTTGCTTGTGGTTGTACTTTGGTTGTATACTGGTGAAATATTAGTCATTGGCCACTTGGCTGAAACACTCCTCTAACTCAGTACGGCAAGCACTGTTTACTGTAACAGAAAGTTTTATTCAGTAGGAAGATTGTCTTCTTGCTGTTTTGTGATTATCAAAAGTGTTGTTTACTATATATCAACTAAAATCTGCTTAACTGTGATTCTTTATGGTATGGCGGATATCTTTAAAACATTATTTTTAATTATAGGAATCCATGGAGAAGTTTAAAAATGAGAGGTTTTAATTTTGTAACACTTTAAGAATTTTCATGCTCTTGCAAAGCAGACAAAAAATTCACACTGAAATGTACAAGTGTACCAGACATCCAACTAGAAGTGTCATATTGGACCTTTTCAAAACTAGACACTTTCAAGATTTATATTCAGCGTATTTCTGTTTATCAGTAAAAATATTGCTTTTCAGTCTGAAGTACCAGAGGAACTCATTGAAATTTTAGGCCTAGTCTATACAGTGTAGATTAAATGATCTGTTCCTCAAACCAATGAAGATGAAGAAAAAAAAAGCTGTGCATAACAATGCACATAGCTCATCACAGTTTCCAGATGACAGTGAATATTGCTTTTCAGATTTGTGCCTCATTCATGCACCTTCATGTAGCATCCTGAAAAGAGCAAGATTTGCTCTCCAAGGACACGCACACGTGTTCCTTGTTTAGCAAGAGTATGGATGTGAAGGACCAGCTTACGGATGAAGCAGTGAACCGAGATCTTCCTCTCTTTGAGATGTTTATCAGATCAGGCTTTTACCTTCTTTCTTCCTCTCCTGTCCTGCCTGAAATAGATAAATATGCTGAAGTAAGTGTCAAATTGGAGTCTGAGAGAAGTTGGGAACCAACCAGTTGTGCTGCCAGCCAGCTTCAAAGAGTGAGGTGGTTGTTTTCCTCCTCCTGCAACACAGACTCTTGTGGATATGGACTCCAACTGTTTTTCTCTGAAGTTACATTTTCAGACTGCTTTAAGGCTGCATCTGTGTTTTTCTCCTCCCTTCGTTCCTTCCTACTGAGTCTTGGCCAACTCCAGGGCTACCTGGTGAGCATTACTGTTTTGGCAGGAGGCTGAATGCAGACACGTGTTATCTGTACCAGGGCTGGTCTGAGGGGTGCTTCGGGGATGCTGAGCATCAGGGCTTCCAAGATCCCTGGAGAGAAAGATCTCAAGGGATTTTTTTTTTTCTTTTTTTTTGAGACTGCATTCCCTTAACAAGGGGAAAATTACTTATAAATCACTTTATCCAGCTTCAAATTATTTTTAAGAACTATTAAGTTAAATCTGAGCAATACTCTAAGCTGTCTTTTATAAATAAAATGGGACGGTAAGGAATGGACTTTCATTTTCACCTCTTCAAGGTGATGAATTGGACCCTCTTTTCCCTAATGTCCCACATCCTGCTGCCATCAAGGACAATGACAAACTCCTTTGACTAGAATGGGAGAATGATTTGGCCTTTTTATCAAGGCTAAATTCTAATTAAGCCTGCAAACCAGGTCTTTGACTAACTGTACTTTGCATTGCTCATATCCCACCTGTCCTGCATATCTTTGCCTTGCGCATACTCTTTTGTTCCTGCTTGAATTGTCACCAGCTTTGTCCCTGTGCTCTGGGCACCTGGAGCCCCTCTGAGATACTGAGCAGTGGATCTTGCTGAAGAGGTGGGGGAAGATGAGGATGCTCACACCTGCGAGGTGCCAACTGTGATCTGATCATCAGGAGAGGCACCAGCGGCGCAGCATCCTTCCCCCCTCCCGCAGTCACCTTGGTTCTGCTCGCATTTGCCAAACATTTCCCAAACAAAACAGAAGGGAAGTGCTTTGTGTCCTCTGCGGGACGGAAGTTGTCCCCTACGCCTCGCAGGTGGATGTTCTTCACCCTACCCAGGCCGTGTACTGGCCGCCTGCATATTCATGTGAGCAGCAGCTGCAGGTTTGATGACAATATAGACTGCCCCTACGCTGCATCGTGGATCATACTTCCGTATGCGATGAGGGACAGCGATGTGCCGAGCTTATTAAATACTCTGTAATGCAATCCTGGAGTGACCTCAATCCTGCCTCCCGCTTCCTCTCACCTTTCAGGCAAGAGAGGTAATGAGGGAGCAGAGATGAGTGAAGGGGTCATACCAAACCTCCCCGCTCAGACAGGAGCAAATTAAAGATAACAGCTTATTGCTGACCCTGGGAATTGCTGGCAGGCAGAGGAGCAGCTTTACCTTTCAGGATTGCCAAAAGCCCTGCTCCCTCCCTGCCCCTCCAGTTCATGCTTTTGTGTTTAATTTCCTCCCCTAAGTTTGAAATGAATTTATAGCCAATTCCAAGAGCTTTCCATACTTCAGTCTTACCTTTGTTGAAATGTTTCTTACTGCCTACAGTTATATTTGGACAGTGGTCCTGATTAAAGCTTCGTTAGCTTTCGGGTATCACCAACCTTACGACATTATGAAGCTGGGAATGGCATAGGAAGCATGAGGTTTGTTTCTTTATTATTCTTTTTTCCCTCTTCTACCTTTTATTCTCTGCTCTTATTTCTTAAGCCTCTGAGGAATTTTGGGACTAAGTTCAAACTTTTCTTCCAGAGCCATAAAAACACTGAGCTCCTTTCCCCTTTTAGAAAAGGAAGGTTTTATGGAGGCTTGTGTTTGCGTGTGATGGCTCCAGGAGCCAGGATTTTAAGCCAACTACACAACTGGGTGCTGTCATGCCACAATGTGTTCCTGTTAACTGATTATTTTTTTTTTTATAAACCTGCTTTTTTAAAGCATCAAATGCCTTACCAGTGTTTATCTTTGATTTACGTGGATGGCTTATGCTGATTTCTGGTAGAATGCAATGCTGACGTGAAGCAGTCAGCCACCACCCATCAGCCAGACTGTTTGGAGAACTCTTTCAATTAACTGTGCTACTTTGTGATGGGAGAGTTTAGATAACCAAGAGAAACAGTGTTTATAGGAGATGTATCTGTGTGTGTATTTATAGTATGCCTCCATATATATATATTTACTTCCTATTTTGTAGGGGAGGAAAAAGGGCACTGTTAGTCCCAACGACACATTGGGAAGCAGAGGGAGAGAAGGGCTTAGTCCTTCTCTTCTTTGTGTAATAATAGAAAAATCAAATGACTTTTATATGTGTTTCTTCATGTTTGACCCAGTGGATCCCATTCATGAGTGTATTTAAGAGGTATACGCCGCTTGTGTGCTGTGTTCACCAGGTTTGCTCCCCACTCTCAAGAATGGGAGACAGCACCTCATCACACCTTTATTGCAAAGTGTGTGTACGTATTTCTATATGCATGTTTTAGAATGGTTTGTGGTGGGGAAAGGAGGGGGGAAAAAAAAGTCTTGTCACTTTTTCTTTTTTAAAACAACAAAATTGAAAACCCGTGGCTTTCTACAGAGTGAGGATGTACTGGCTGTTGTCAGCATCTCTCTCCAGGACCATATCAGGCTTCATCCAGGGTCTCTGTCTGATGCTTTGTGCTTATTAGAAGTCTGAATGACACTTCATTTCAGAGTGACGTTTCATTTTCAGAACCGATTTTATTTGGAATGTATTACCCGTCTTCAGATCTTTGCATTTGGGTTGGGTTATTTTTTTTTTTTTCCCCTCTTCTTAGGGGGGAAAAATAAAAAAGGAAGCGGGGGGAGAAAAAGAAAAAGAAGGCTTTTCCGTTTAAAGTAAACCCATTCTTAGGCTTTGCCTTTTTACCCAGATCTCAGTGCTTTGCTTGGGCAAAGCGAGAGGTCCAGTCAGTGTTTGCCCGCGCTGTTGATTGTCAGGATCATGTGGTTTGCTCCATGGGTGCTGCGAGAGCCGTGTTTATCCAGGGCCATGTGGAGGTGGGCGGGTGCCTACCCAGGGACAGGGGGACAGGAGAAGCCGGGCTCGCGCGGCAGCCACGCTGTGAATAGCCCACATTGACTGAACTGTCTAACCGGACTCATTTGCTGTGCCTGTGGGCTTGATAAAAGCAGCAGCTGCTGGTGAGGGCTTGCTCAGATGCATTTAGATGAGACTCCGGACTGCCAGAAGGATCCAAACAGATTTTTTTCTTCTTTCTTGCTGCGTTTCTTCTGGAATCTCTACCTCCGTCTCCCGTGAAGTTACATTGATCAGGTAAACTATTTCAGTTCTTCCCTGCCTTCCGTGCTTGCTGGCCAGCGTGCCTGCCCGTTAGATGGACCGCTGAACGAACGGGCTCTGCTGCAGGGCTGGCAGAACAGCTCCCTTTAGAGCAGCCACACATTTTCACTGCTCCCTGCAAGCTGGCAGTCGTGAGGCTTTGAAAATTGTGCAGCCATGTTACATGGCCACAATTATTTCCCTTCCTCCCCCTCTCCTCCCCATTTAATTTTGCTGTGATCTAAATAAGGCTAAGTCTGGTATTTCTCGTTTGCATCTGTCGATGCGCCAGCCAGCCATGTTTTTCATGTGATTATGTGCACTGTGCGGGTCTTGCTGGGAATGCAAAGATGTTCGCTGTCCTTTCGGTGTCAGGCTCTTTACACTTCTCCTGGGGGTGGGGGGGGGGGGAAATCAGAAAATATCTGTAGTATGCCACATGGATTTTTTTTTTTGTGGGTGCTGGGGAAGTGGACTAAAGGGCTTGTTTGGAAGCAGGGGGATGATGAGAGCTGAAAGCTCCCCACATCCCCTCACCCACTAAATTTGTTTGTATTAAAATAGGTGTTGCTCCATATTACACCCCCCAGTCCCTACCCCCTCCCACATTTGCATCTTTTTTTTAAAGTGTTGATTGAATAAAACTATGGCTCAGCTGGAGAAAATGAAGGAGAAAGAAGGGTGAAAAGGATGGCCTTTTGTGTTGAGATCTTTTGTGCGGCTCAGCCATCCCCCTCCAGCTTCCCAGGGTAGCACCAGCAGCCTTTCATTTAACTGGCTGCTGCCTGCAAAAACAGCCTTGCAGAATTTGGTGGGGGGGAGGAAGAGCGGGAGCTCAGATGTGTCTGCTTGCAGTGTGAGAGAGATGTTAAATGGGATTGAGAATCTGCAGACTGGAAAATGCTGCACAATTTAACGGAAAGGGTATTACCTGCAGGGATTAACCCTATTTACTGACAATCTCTTCTCTTTCTGCTTCTTCACTTCGCACTTGCTGTGTAATAGCTGCTGAGTTTCTGCCGCAAGAGCCTGGGTGCTTTAGAGCACAGCAGTGGTTTTACCTGACGCGCTTACAAAATGCCCTGTAAAATGCCATAAAACCCCAGTGTTTCACTTTGCCTCAGAGGAAGCGTTGCAAGGCGGTGTGTTGTCCCACCCTGCCAGACGTGTTAATCGTCAGGTTACATCTCGTGAGTTCCTGAGAGGGAGTATAGAATTCACTCACTGAATATTTTTCCTGCTTTTCCCACACTTGAAGTGCTCCCATCCCAAATGTATCTCAGCGCAATTGTTCCTGTTGCCGCTTGTGGAGTGGAGGATGGTTTGTTGTTCTGGGGTTAAATCCTGTGGTCCCTGTTACCGAAGGTGCTGAAAGAGCCCTGGGCATCCCCTTTTGGAGAGAAATGCCTTGGTGAGAAATGTTAATTTATCCCTGCATATACATGTAGATAGATGGATATGCTGGCTAAATGGGAGGGATTTCAGGCTAGTCTTTGCCTGCATTGTAGAGTGGAGCTTCTCTTTACTATTAGACCTCCGGTTTAGAGTTGGCTGTTTTACAGACCTAAGGGAGCACAATACCTTGAGCGCGCTCACCCACCGGAGACCGGAGCACTTCGTATAACGGTGCTTGTGTTGCTCTGCTTTCGCTGCATCTCAAGCCCCTCATCTGTGCAGACTCGTACCTGAATGTATAACTCTGGCTTCACAGCACCGTACAGGCTGACTGTTGTTGTCCCTTCCCGTCAAAACTGAGCACGTTGCAAACAGCAATGTGCCCATGGACTGTTTGAGTTTATAGATGTCTCTACGGCCTGATTTTTCCCTATCTCACTGTAAAGACCATAATAAGGCTTCCAACGGGGTAGCTTTGGACACATATCATCCATCCCTGTGCGAAAATGGGGTTGTCATCGAGTAAATGTTTTTCAAAGTTTCACATAGTGTGGAGTGGGTCCAGACCTTTCCTGGAGGAGTCTGAGTCCTGACCCAGCAGTCTGAGCTTTGTTGTTCTCCCAGGATGCCACTGCCTGATTAATCCCTTTTCTTGTGGGATACGGACTAAGCAGAGATTGGCTATTGTTGATGTGAATTATGGAGTGGATGAGCATATCATCTGTTGCTTTTAGTGGCATGCACTACAAAATACTCATACAGGCATTTCAGATAAGCTGGAAGGTAAATCTGAAGGAATTAAAATACTAAAAATTTTGAAAATTTAAGTTGCACGTGGACTGTCTCACCAAAGGGGGATGCTTTGTGGAGATTCAGATGCTTCTAGTAGGGTCAGTATATGAAAACATACATCTGACTCAGTTGTCAGTAGGGTCAGGAAAATTTAACTAACACTTTAGAAACAGCACCTGCAACAAATCCAGGGGATAGAAAGTCCCTTTTAAATTCCTTTTTTGTTCTGGGTAAATTTCCAGCTATGATTTTTGTCTGCTTTTATTTTTTACATTTATTTTTCTCCAGGATGAAAGCAGGTGAGCCTAGAAAGGAAGCGATGAGCTCAACTGTACATAGAATATTGCCAAGCAAAAATGTAAAATAGAAAATTATTAAAAGTGAAAAAAAGGCCTCTTTTGCCCCTCTCATCTGCCTTGCAGGCATAATTAGAACTCGGGACCAGATTTCAGACAGAGGAGTGATGTTCAACTTGACAGTGTCCCTTTTAAGCCCTCATTGCTTTGCTCTCCAGTGACTGGTGTCTGGATAGATACACGATTGGAAAAAGCACAGTTTGCAATGTGATGTGCTGTTTTTCAGCTGTCCCTTCACAGTGCATTTGAAATACTGGTCTTCATGTGTCTTCTGAGGTTTTGTAGGACAGTGAGACAAAAGAAAAAAGCTTTTCAAAATATTGGATAGTAATAAGTAAATAAAAAACAAATAAACCCTCCGCGCCACTGCCTAAAAAGAGTTTCACCCATGATGATGATCTGCTGTATAGGTTGTCACTCTGCTTAAATTCCACAGCAGAACTGTGACACCATCTGTTCCCTTTCACTGTGTGCAAAAAATGGTTTCCTTTCATTAGCATTAGGCTGCATAAAGAGACTGGAGATCTAGAAATATCCCAGTCTTTCAGTGACACATACCTTCTTAAGACAGAGTTCATAACAAGCATCACTCGTATTCCGAAGAGAGAATGGGAGATTTTGAGTAATATGCTATTAAAGGACTTTGAATAGTAGGGAGGAAAAAAATTAAAAACACCCCATTCATATATTGCAATGAAACCAGAAGGCTTTCTGAGATGTGTTAAGATGTTGGTGATTCAGAACAGCCGTCTTTACTATCGCATTCCTGGAAGGCAGCAGGTCTGGTGCTCGCCGTGTTGGTGTGGTATCTGCGCTGCTTGGTGCCTCTGGGATGCAGCCGTTGCCTGGACGTGGGGCAGACCCCACCATGCCCATCCTCAGAGACTGCTAAATTTTAAGTTACTCTCCTCTTGTTGCTAAGAAGTGAGGTCAGGAACCTCTGCAGAATCCTAGGATGGAGCTCAGTTGCAGAATTGTGCTTAAAGTTATGCATTTTGCTTTCATTATCTCTCTTCATGGATCACGCTGTGTTTTAATGTCATTTTAACGCTAGCGTGCTGAACTGTCGGTGATGACAGAGATGCGTATTCAGCAGTGCCCTGTTGCGGGTTTGTCTTCTCACCGCTCTGTTAGGATGACCTGGTAAATAAATTCAAGGCAGGAGAAATCAGTATCATTCTTCTCTGAAGCGCTACCTGTGTGTAAATCTGTGCTGCCATTTTTTTCCCTTTAAAAGTTGAAAAGCACTTTCAGTTCCTATTTAACGGTTGCTCCCTCTGAATTACATGAAGCAATGAGACGTTATCCAATGCTGTCCTGCAGGAATGAAACCTCTTTTTGGTGTTGTTCCACGAAGCTTTTGCAAATAACATTGGAGATGCAGCCGACGTAGAGCGAAACAAACCACCAGAATTACACCGCATACCCAGTGGATCACAATCGTAAAATATTCATCAGGCACTGCAGATCTGAGTTGTCATCTCCTCATATGAAACAAGGCACGTAGCCCCACTACGCTCCTTCCCCCCGAAGGTTCCAGAATTAAAATATTTGTTAATTGTGATTAATAAAGGCACCTCACTGAGCCCTTGCTGACAGAAATAGTCTGTGAGCGTTTTGGATCAGGTTTAATGATCAAACTTTGGAGCTTGATAAGCACAAGCTTACGCTGAGTTCTGGAGGGAGTACAACACCGTCGGTGCAGGCCTATGCCAAGTGGTGAAATTCAGTTCCTTTGGAAGTGGCTGTGTTGCGCTGTGACTTGAAAAGTGCTTTTGCCCAGTTGTCTTTTAGAAATTCGTTTTTCTTTAAACCTCGTTAGTTCTTCTCATTTCTCTGTTTCAGCACTGAAAAGAGCCGTGTTGCTCAGGTGCATTTTGAAACTAGTTCTGGTGACAGCTCCCATTTCAAACCAATTTAATACCACTACAGCTCTTCCTCTACAAGCTGACAGGCTGGGGTGAATGAATCATGGAGATATAGGAATTTCACTTGCCATGCAGTCACAGGGAAAGACTTCTTTTAGAAGATATGTTATTTCTTGGATTTGGTGCCGTCGGAGCAGCTGGTAATTTCTCACTCGCCAGTCGAGTGAGGGCCTTCTAGTTCCTGGTCACATGAGCAGCATGTCCTGAATGTGCAATATGGTTCTGCTGGTTAGTTTATTCCATATATATAGATAACTTATGTCTGCGGGGTGCTGCTGGGCATGGCCTGTGTGCTTACAGCTGGAGCTGGCCGGAGCTTTTCTCCACCAGAAATTTCCCTCCACCCAAGCAGCAATTGTCATAAAATGTGTGGGAGCTGACTAAGTTTGAAATTTTCTCCTGATGCAAAATAAAAGGTCTGATTTTACTACTCTCAGATTAATTGGAGAGAATTTGACTAGAAAAATATCATTATAATGGTGAAAGAGAAAGTAGATTTCTGTAACTGGCTACACTGTGAAAGTCCCAGGAGCAACAGACATCCTTTGTAAAGAAGTCTTGATTTGGGGAATTGTTCCTCCTGAATTCTTGCCTCAATTGCATTGCTTCAAGTCACAGTTCTAAAGATGACCTACAAAAATATGAAATGCAATTTGTGTCAGCAATTAGAATAAAGAAACTGATGGGAGATATAGACAGAGGACGCAGGACTTGGGATTTGAGGTGCTGGGCTGCAGTGTTTGCTCATCGCTACACAAAGTTACGCCTGTCCTTCACCACTCTGTCCTGTTGCAGAAATCCTCATGACCAGTCCAGAGGGCAGTCGAGCTTTGTGGCCAAGGGTGTGAGCACGCTGCATCCCACATCTGTGATGGGTGGGTACCCAGGATCCAGTTACCGGCCAGTGGGAAAAAAATGGTGGATAGTGGAAGGAGGCTTGAGAAGGGGTAAAGCCATGATGCTGAAATGTGCCAAATATCCTTGGATCCTACACTGAAAAGAATCAGATCTTCCCCGTCCCCCAGCCAGCATGTGTGGTGTTGTGTGTTGCAGATGTATTGAAAATGTGTATTAGAGCTGTGAGCAATTAGCACATTTCCCAAGGACACATGGAGAGAAACTGAACTTGCATGTGATCTAGCACAGTTGTGCCTTAATAGATCTTGGCTATGGCTATGATTTAAAATTGTTTTACTGACACACAACCGTATTTAAGCTCTGGTGGTGTTCTGCTTGTGTGGAGAGGGCTCGTGATGCCAGTGCAGCCTGCTTATCCTCCCATATTCGAGTAAGTTGCTGGGATGCTGGGAAGCTTCCCATTGAAATGGATTCAGACTTTGATTCAAATTCAGACTGGCAGTTTTCACCTTGAAGAATGTGCTTTGCCTTCTCTTTAAGGAGATGCCTTCAGAAAAACAAAAAGTAATGAGTAGAGTTAAATGGGAAACAGTTTTATTTCCTACAAAGTATTTTAAGATATCTGGAGTAAGAACATTTTTATAAGTTCAAGACCCATTGCATTTTTGGTTGAAGTAAGATAAGACACAAGTTAAAAATAACCCTTATTGCAGCCAAAGCTCATGCTGGGGAGAGCATGGGAGAACTGCCCTTTAGTAAACCGGTTTGGTGCTCTCACTGTGCTCCTGGAGCATGGAAAGCACATCCAGTTCCTGCCCTGCTCAGTGGAGACATGGTGCATACAGAAAGGAAAAAACAGGGTTAGCATCTGCATGAGGAGGGGAACAGCAGTCAATGGGGACTCTTGGGGAAAAGAATAGGGTGGGGATGAGAAGCAATAGAGCAATGGTTATGATCTAGGAAATGTTTTTCAGATAGCGCGGCATGGACGAGGAGAGGGCTTTTTGGAGAAAGGCTCCCAGTCTTAAGCCTCAGAGACTGGAGATACTGGTTGGAGATTTGAGATTGATTTGAGATTAAAATTGTGTGATCTGCACATATCAATAACTTTTCTCTGTAATTAGAGCTCCTGATACTCTCTTGGATGCTGTGTGTACACTGAGACCTCATTCAAAACTCTTCAACGCAGATTTTAGTACTGTGCTGGATCGGGGCCACTGTGATAAATACAAACGTTAATGATTTTCCAGGCTTATACTTAAAATTCAGTGGTAGAAGTTTGCAAACTGATTGTGCAGATTGCCAAATTAGGTCCAATTACTCAAATTTAGATGAGCTTTGCATAAAACATACAAATGTGTTCAATGCAGTATTCTGCTTAGGTCTGTGATTTCGTTTCACCAGGCTTACATTTGCATGAGTTCATTAAAATTGGTTTCATTTTCTTTTTTCACTAGCACTGCTTTGAAAAAGTGGTATTTAAACTGTGGAAAAATAGTAAAGAACAAGCTTGTAATTATAAAATGAAGTTATATGAAGTCATGCAACACCGTCCTGGTTCGTTCTGTCAAAGAGGGAACTTGAGAGCTCATTACTGAGCCCAAAGTTCAAACTGACCACTCTCTGTCAAAGGTTTCTAGTATGTAAATCAATTAAATGAGACCTTCTGCTGTCTGGTTATCTAGTCTCTGTGGTCCAGTTGTTGACTGGTGCTGGAGAAAAACATTTCCACTTCATCAGGACTGCTCTTGGTTTGTATTCTAATTAGTATTCATTTTTCTTATTAAAAATAATAACTTGAACAATGAAACACTGCTCCTCTTCTGTTTGTTAATCCTTTGGAAAAAAAAGCGAGACATCTCTCAGCCTGAACAAATGAGAAAATCTCCAGGCAGACTAACGGCTTTAATGAGGTTGTTACCTCTCTCTAAAGCCACCCGACCCTTTCAAAAAGGTGACGGTCTGGCATCTCTTGGAGCACGGAGACATGCCTTCTTGTCTTTATTAATGACTTTGTTTATTGCTGTGTAAGGTATCCAAGTGTCAGACTAATATTTATGTTTATTTAGAAGTACCATTTAGTGCTCCATTAAGTTATGGTTTGTTATTTGGAAATTAATTTATCTAGTTCATGGTCCAGATGTGAAAAAACCACTTACTTTGCATGCAAAATCACTTTTTAGAAATGAACCATTATATAGCTATACACACATAGTATATGTGTATCTGGATTGGCATGAGAATGAATTATTCATGCTGTGAGCCAGTACACTTTTAAATAGCAGTTTAAACAATAATCTCCAACAGTCTCAAAGAAGCCCTAATGTTTTAATAAGTTGGTAATAAGCTGCTTAAAAAACATATTATGGTATCTTAACAGCAACTTTGTAATCAAGATTGCAAACTGATTTTTCAATTGCAAGCATGTTCTGACCTTCTGCTCTTTCCCAACCTTCTCCAAAGCATGGTTTTCAGCTTGAAATTCCCTGAGCGTGGTGGGGAGGGACCTCTCCCCGTCCCCCGTCGACTGAGGGCGATTGCTCAAGGTGTTCGCTTTCATGCTCATGTTTTGTTCAAGATACAGTCATTTTGCTTTTGGAAAAGTGTTGTAGCACTCTCATACAAAGTGGAGAATGTCAGAAATGATTTTGTACAGGAAAAAATATTAGTGTTTGGTTGCCTGCCATGACAGTTACTCAGGTATTTTTAGAATTGTAGAGTTGTCCACAGGCGGTACGAATTTGTGAGACAAACCTCTCTGACCTCAGTAAACCATGTAAACCTTAGTTACTGCTTGAGTGCCGTAGCTTAACTACCTTCCTGTAGTCCCTCGAGTTGTAAAAAAATAGTCATGAAAATGGAAACCAATCTCTAGAGAGTCCAGAGTGTCCTATTTCCCCACTGCTTCCCAGTGCAGCACTCTTAAAATTCTTTATGTGCTGGATCTCCCTTTGTTAGCCTAGGTGCTCGTGGGCCATGCACTTCTCTTGATTGGAGGTGGGAACAGTAGTTCCATTTTTCCTGGAATTATTCCTGGTGAATGCTAACGTTTCAACCACTTCCTCCGAGTGCCGCGGTGGTGTCGGCACGAGTTTTAGCCTGCGAAGATGTGAGTTTGTACGGAGCGCAGTTGTGTTTTGTTTCCACGTTGTCACAACCGAAACAGGCAAGAGAGAAATGTCTGGCACAATTGATTTTCAGTTGCTTTCTCCATGGAAGCTCTTGCTTATTCATTTCATTTGTTTCTGTGCTGTATTTCAGAATAAAAACTATAGAAAATACAGACCTCCAAGTGATAATTGTGTTACGTTTCGAGGCTAACCTCTGTGACTGAGTCGTGAAACAGAGAGTTGTAAATAAAGCCTGCCGTTATCCTTGGACTCTAGTTTTTTTGTGGATGTTTCAGCTTTTTCACTCCTTCTGTCACTTCTAGCAAGGCGCTGATTCTATCAACCTGAGTTACCTCATCTGAAAAATGATACTGCTAGTTTTTACCTACCTCCCAGAAACACGGTGAGACTTCACGGGACAAGCGGCGCACATTGCCTGCCAGCAGCCTCGTGCCCGGCTCCTGTCCTGCTCTGTGACCGTGCAGAGTCCCGCGTCCCCGGCGCTCGGCGGTGATGATGTGTTTGCGCTTAGCGGGAGCAGAGGTATTTGACACTTCTGAAAAATGAGGCTTATATCAAATAGCCTGTTCAAGCACTTTATAAAAATGAACTCTTTAGTCTTTGCCGTATAAAACAAGGCAACAAACTGAGGCAGAAAAGGGAAAGCCAAACAGACAGGCAAGTGCAAAATTGGAGCATTCCTGTGGCTGGGCTGGGCTTGTTCTGCCAGGATGATGCCCTGCTGAAGAAGCGGGGAAGGCAGGAAAGGTAAGCACGCCACTGGCTGCTGGCAGAGACTAAAGAAAACAGTCACTAAAAAGTACATTTCAGCTGGACTCTTCTAATCAGACGTGTTCTGAGGCTTCCCTTTGCTGTTGGAGGTCAGAAGGAGCTGCTATCTGCAGCTGGTCTGGCCAAAATTCATATGAGGGAGGGCAACGTGACTTGCAAACCGTGTTTTGTGGTGCATGGAGGTATGGGGGGAGCTGTGGTCTTGTTCTGGGTGTCCCTCCCTCACAGGGAGCAATAGGAAGTCTGAGCCGCGGGGACTGGTTTGCTGTCCCCCTCACTTCTACCATGGTGGTTTGTGCTGTTCCTCCCAGAGATGGATGGATTTGTACTGGTGTGAATGCATTAACTCAGGAATGTCTCTTGTGACTTCCACCTTGAGATTTACTAAGCATTACCCAAATTTGTATTGTCAAGACTTGAAATATTTCTTGATCTTCTTGTTTAAGTGAGATCCATCAAGTCCATCTGTATTTCCTTCAGTGTTTAAGCAAAAGTAATACTGCCGCTCTCTGCATTTCCAGAGACAGAGATGGGCCATTAGAGTTGTGCACTTGGACACAGTATTGGCTGGCCTAATTCAGTCCAACTTAGAAGATAAAATACAGTGAATGCTCATGGGTTTGTTAAGAACTGAGTTAAATGTTTACATAAAAACTCAATCTGTAAAGCTCTTAGAGTGCGGCTTTATGGGTGAAGGATGGGAATTAAGGTATGTAGGTGGTGGCTGCGGATGTGTGTTTCTGACCTTCTGTTGTAACCTTGGGGAAGCTTTTCCTTTTCTGTAAAACAGGGATAACAATACATCCCTGCTTTAGTAAAGTGCCTTTAAGTGTACTGATGAAGTGCTGTGTACAACCAGCCCGGGATAAGAGCCTTTATCTGCCGCGTCAGTTATTCCTATGCTGGCTGCTGGGGGAATAAATAGAACCTGTTCCTCTGTATTAAGTGGCTGCCCGAGTTCGTGTCTGTTCTATATTTAAGCGTGCAGTTATATGTTTTAAGACATACTTCTTTACAAGTTTTATTATTGAGCACATGTGCCTTTCATAGTGTCATTGGGACCATAAAGTTTAAATGCTGGATGCAGAAAGAGGAGAACAAGAAAACCTTTAACCTGTATGTTATTAGAAATCCATTTCAGATGATCCCTGTGGAAATGTTACTGATAGTTTTGTTTCTGAAGGCAGACAGTAACTAGTCCTGATTTTCTCCAGAAAGGAAATAGTATGAAGTTTGCAAAGCCTAATGAAGGGGAAGTGGCTGATTTATTGTGAAAATTTATAGCTTTCTGGTGTTGCCTGGTTTTTATGCTAATCTTGTTGTATGGACTGTGTGTTGGGAATAATTGAGAAACATGAAGGATAGAGCAGTTTTTGTAGTCCATAAATTATTATCTAGTGAGTGTAGGTTATAGCCTTAATCAACAGCAGGACCAGTTTCTTTTAAAACTCTTCCAGAGTTTTAGCCACTTTAATATACCAAGTTATGAGATACAACAAAATTCAGGATAGAGTTGTGTCCTATACGAGATCCCTTCAAGGAGGGCTTCCTTTAAACCTGAAGAAGAGAGGACAGGAGGAAGCGAGAAATGAAAGAAAACTCAGCCTACGTATAGTGGAAATTCTCTCATTTGAATTGTGAGGACAGGTTTCTTTAGTTATAACAAAGATACGATGGCAACGCCACTGCTGTATTTGCTGCTATTGCAGAGACTGGAATGCCATGTAAGACCTTCCATGCTGGAAATGATCAAAAGTCCCCCCAGGTTTCTGGCTCGCCTTTTGGTCTTAAAATGCCTTTTGAAGAGAACATATGTGGAAGAAGTAAAAGACAAGGTGCCAAGGCTTCTGCTGCGGTGCCCGACTGCCACCAAATTTCAGGAGCAGCTGGGTACGGTGGGAGGCGAACACCTTTGGGCGTCCTTTGAGATGGCTTCCAGAGCCCTGCTCTGCAGCTGCCTTTGCTGCAGGTTTGTCATAAAATCCTTTTATTTTCCTTCTGGTCTTCATCTTTACAGGGTGAAATGAACAGTGAATTATGCATGATCCATAGGTTATCTCCGTATCGACTCCAGATTAGAAAGCAGCAGCCGTGCTGCTCCTAAATAGCTCTTTTCTTGGGGATTCTGCTGCAGGCTTTTTGGGGGGAGCGCTGCAGCATGTACCAAGCTGAAACCTGTGCCTGCAACATCTCTTTCTTTATTAACAGGAATTAACACATTAAAAAGGGACTTTAAAAGATGCATTATGTAAGTTAATCCTAGGTTTCAGAGGAAGAGTGGCCTTTCTGTGTTAAATATGCTTTCGTAGAGTAAAATATGTGTTTGTGTGTGAATTGTATAGGAGGTATGCGGTCGTGATAACTGAGATACATTTATCATATGTATTTGAATTAACCATCTCAGCTGGACTTCGAACTCATGACATCTTCTGCTTAAAAAGAAGAAAAATCTGTCTCTGGCAAAAGCAAATTCTTCTTTCCTGTTCTCTACCTACAAATTAATCTTTTACATGACATATTTTTAATGTCACGGAGACAGCTGGGAAATCCTTCTCCTTCCTTACGAAATTTAATGTGCCAGAGCTGAGGGCAGGATGGAGTGGATTTACCTTGCATCAAGCGCAACTTTTCTAGATGCAAAGATGCTGGGTGTTTCAAAAGGTTTCCTAGAGAGCTTGAGAGACAAGAGCTGTATGTTACTGAAGCATGGAAATAGTTACCTACCCTAGGAGAGACCCACCTCTAGACTTGAGAAAGGGCTATGCAATCAGACTTGAAAACTGTCACATTTAAAAGCTCTCTTTTTTTTTTTTCAGTATTTTGTTATTTCCTGTTGAGTTTCTGTATCAATGCGAAAATATGTTCCAGTACAGTGTATGTATTTTTCTTAAACCAGAGTCCTCCTAATTTTTCTGTGCACCACTGCAGAAGAAGGAAAATCTACAGAGGGCTTCAGAGACCACTGCTGGGAATGACCACTGTATCTCCAGATGGGCCTTAGTGAATAAGGATTATTTGTGTTAGTAACAGCTGATGAGTCTCATTCATCTTGGTTTTAGTATGGCTTAAAGCTGAAGAAGACAGCTTGTGCATACTGGACAGCCGGTTTAAAGCTGTCCCACTGTTTTGTTATTCTTGATACAGTGCGGAGCAGCCCGGGAAGGGCACCCTAGTCATGGCCCAGAACTGTGCCGGGTGCATTAGACAGCTCAGAATCAAGATGCGAGATTGCCAAGAACACGTGATGCAAACTGGTGTAGGAAGGAAGGGACTCTGTGAAGCAACTTGTTGGACAGTAGCCAGTGGTCCTGGCGCCCTGACAAGCCAGTCGCTGTCAGGAGGGTCTTTTGATTTTAGAGCGTCATAGAGAAAGAAGACTGGGAAAGGAGTGAGTAGTACCAACGGCTTCTCACTAGGAATGCCTATCAGTGTTACTGTAAGCAGAAAAAAATAGCGTGTAGGAGGTTGGAGAAAACACTGCTAAAGGCAGATGGATGTGATAAGTTGTCAGTGGATATTCCCTATACATGAAATAGCAATATGTAAGAGAGAGAGGCATATATTGACTTAATAAAGTCTCATATTAACTGGTGTTTAATGGTCCCTGTGTGTTGGAAAGAGGAGTTAACAGATTCCAGTTTGGTTTTCTCAGCATCGCTTGGACTCCCAGTAAGCTGGCCGCAACTGCCTATAATCTCAGAAGCAGCAGAAGCAAAGGTAGAAAGAGATTTTTGTACCATCACTCTGCTTTTTCATTCCTTCTGCTTGAGGGAGATTAGGATTTTCTCTACCTTTCACCCTTGGCACTCTTCCATGTTGTTTTTAATTGCAAAGCAATGTGGTGCTTTTTCCTTAGCCGGAAGAGTTGGCACATAGTTCTTTTGTGTAACTGAGGCAATAAACTGCTATATTAATCACTTCACACAAGGTAATAAACAATAGCAGGACTGTTGCTTTTACCTCTTAGTTTTCTGCTAAATAGTCTGACTTCCTGAAGACTGTAGAAGAGGGATCCTGAAACTGCATTTCAGTCCGTGTCTTTCCTGCCATCTTCTACTTGACCTTGCACCGTTTGAGATATAGAAAATAAATCTCATTCACGCTATAATTTCTAAAATGTGGGCTTATGTGGAAGCAAGATTTTAGACAAGCTTTGTGTCTCATGTACCTAGTAAAGTTTTGTTTACGTGCAGGAAAAAGAACAGTCACTTTGCTATGCTTGCATCCTGAGCCATATGGCATTTTGTGAAATGTTGCTGGATGCAGGCTACCTTTCTTCTCTAGCAAGATTAAAAAGAAAAGCAAGCTAAGATTACCCATTTGGGATGGTTAGAGACGGGATGTGAGAAGCCCTTCAAAATTCCTTTTCTCGACATTGCTTATTTTGCCAGCAGTACAAAAGCATTGCATGCACACCACAGCAGATAAAGGGAGTTTGGAAATCAGAGACCCGAACCATTTTTCAAAGTCATGGGTTTTTATCTTTTGAGATTGACACTACTTTACTTTCCCTAAACACGCTTGTAAACACCAGGCTGGGAAAGTGCTGCAGGAACACAGATTTCAAAGACCCCGACATAAAGGTGGGAGGCTGACGAGTTCCCCAGAGTGCCAGAGGAAGAGATTGCGCTCTTTTTTCTTTTTCTTCTGGGGGATGAGAGACCCATGTTAAATCTTTGTCAAGAAGATGTTACAGTTAGAAGCAAACAGTCAGATGAATTGCAGAAAGTGAGTATTTGAATGCATATTTAGCCCGGTGCTTACCTTTCAGCAAAGGTAAGCTGAAATGAGTTTTCCTCATTTACTTCCCTTAAAAATCTCAGAAAAGCTCACATCTTGTTGTTTCTGTTAATTTTTGAAAGCCACAAAGGTTGCTTGCAGTGTAAATGTGTGCTGGAATTTAAATACACTTAAGACAGAACAAATGCCAGAACGGAGCAATTGCTCAGGTTAACAGTCTGCGCTGGTGGTCTTGTTTCTGTGCGGGTTCTCTTGCAAGCTCGGCACAAAGCAAGAGTGCTTGAAAAGCACAAAACCACCACGTTTACGATGGAGAGGCTCTCGCTTTCCCTACTGGGACAAGGTGCCCATCAACCGAGCAGCTGTTCTGCTCTGTGAAGGATGCTGCCAAGGTTGTGAGCGTCTACAAACTGAGCATCTTGCTTGTAGTCTTTTGTGATGTATTTAATTTCTAGGTGAAGGAAGGAGGAGTGAATAAATTACTTTATCCCTTGTCAGATCTCTCCTTTGTGAAGTGCAGCCATCGTACTTCCAGTTTGGGATTGGCTTCTGTATTTTTTTAATTACAAAATTAAAATTTTATAATGATTAAACTTTGCTCAGGAGCAATGGCAATCTCAATTGTTTAACCAAAAAAAAAAAAGTAAGGCACAAACTCTAAGTTTTAATGTGGGTCATGTACACACTAAGTCTATTATAATATGGTAAAAAACAAGGTCAATTTAGTATCTCAATATTTCAAGGTTTTTCTGCAGTATTTCTGCAGTCTGTTATCTGGTTGGAGATGTCCCTGCTCCCAGCAGGGAAGTTGGACTGGACGGGCATTGGGGGTCCCTTCCAGCCTAAACCGTTCTGTGATTGTGCTACAACAGTTTCCCAGATGGGGACAATACTGCTACCATGAGAGAGAGAAAATGCCAAAGCTGCATGGAAAACTTAAATTCTTCAAGGACTGGCTGCCCGAGTAGAATGGGCTTTGGGAAGATTTGCTTATAAATGGAGCTTGCACGATACTTATCTGAATGAATTGGGCAGCCAGAACTGTAACAGGATCAACAAGTGATCCTGACCTGATTCTCGAATGCTTTGGGTGTTTTTTCACTGTCAAATTTGACTTTTTTTTTTTTTTT
>WHYT01017164.1:0-17275 GCA_009806455.1 Tetrax tetrax
GTAGAGGGGGAGAATCACCTCCCTCGACCTGCTGGCCACACTCCTCTTGATGCAGCCCAGGACGCGGTTGGCCTTCTGGGCCGCAAGGGCGCATTGCCGGCTCATGTTGAGCCTCTCGTCCACCATCACTCCCAAGTCCTTCTCCTCAGGGCTGCTGTCAGTTTTTCAGTAAAAATTAACTGATAACATTTCCATCAGAGGAAAAAAATAATGAGCACAGTAGGAATACTAGCCCAGAATGAACTACATGTTTTTAGATAAATAAACTCAAAATAATTTTAGCAAACAAGTTAACTGATTTTCCTGTTTTGTTTTTTTTTTTTTCAGAAAACTCATCCTGCATTTAGAAGAGAAATGCAGTAAAAGGTCTCTCAAGTTCTTCATATCTAAGAAAGAATTTCAATGTCTGATATAGTGCCAAATTAACTTCAGCATTAACTGTGCAACTGGGAACAGTGCCTTCTCCTCTAGCAGAGTTGCTAAGTAACCAGTGCATTTGCTACCTGAGATAGGTCAGGGATAAGGGTTAGTAAAATGCTTAAAAGAGTTTAAACGTTATCAAAGGAAAAAATGACTTACTAGACAAGGTAATTATGTAAATAATCCAATACAGATGCGGGGCTAACTGCAGTTGGCAAAATCCTCCCCTTAGAAAATTCAGAAGTTTTTTATTTCAGATGTGCAATTGCATTTTCCAAAGAAACAGTGCAATAGCATTCAAGATTTTGTCAGACTGCAAAAATCACTTCTGGCAAACTTCTCTGTGTTGTCAATGAGATGGCCTAGATACCCTGACAGCTCCTCTTTAGAAGCTTTTGTTTCCATGACAAGGCCTCATCACAACAGCAGAGAGAAAGCATTAAAGAAAACTGATAGGGCAAACAGAAGGTTACACTGCTTTTCTACTGCTATTATTTCTCAAACATCATCCTTGTCTTCCAGGTATGTTACTCTGCCTTTTTCCAATATGAAAATAATTTTCCTGTTAGATCCATTTGGATCAGGTACAGTTCTTAACGCATATCTATGGTATACCTGATGCCGATAGTTTATACACGCTTCATTGACATATTACTTATCCAATACGTTAACAAGCATACCAATGTACAGCTGGTTTTGATTTTTTTAGTGTCCCCTGCATACTTTCTTTGTTTCTCTCCCTCATCATCTGCTTTTCCTTTCAGCAACACTACGCGTACGCTGCAGCATGTTGGAAGAGACATCACATTTTTTTCAGTAGCTTCAGACTCTCTGGCGGTTATCTCACCACTAAAAAACCTGATCTTTTACAAGTGTTCAAAAGATAATAGTCTGTCTTTAGACAGCTAGTTAAAATTGTTCACTCAGCCAAAAAGCATGCACTTACTGAAATGACAGCCAAACAACAAAATATGAAGTATTGCCAATGATTTACAAATAAATTGTCTGCCTCTGTAGAACTTCTGTAAAATCTTTCACTTGATTTTCTTTTTTTTTTTTATTGTGGCATGAACAGCATTACAGGAAGCCCTAATTAAGGCATTATGAAATATTAAATTCTGGAATGAAAGTTTAGACATGGTACAAGGCCAGCAGATCATACAATGCAGTGAATTTCGGCACTCTCTTATTCTGTGGCCATAGAGAATTTCTGCTGGTGATGGGCACATTAAATCCAGGGGTAAACTTGTACTTACACAACTTTCTCAGTTTCTTGATCAGTACAGTCTCTCTTCGAGGCCCTGAAGTCACAAGGTAACTATCACAATCCAATTAACATTTATCTTCTTGCATGAGGAGTTTTGACTCTCTCCAGGAGTCGTCTTACAAAATCACCAATGCACCGATATTTCTTGAAACAAGTTTTAATAATAATCTTAAAGTATCTTTTTCTTTATGCCTTTTAATAATAGAAATGAGAGCAGAAATGTTTGAGAAAGCTATGAAGACAATGAACAGAAGCTCAGAAGTTGCCTAAAAACATGTGTATAAATTCCTCCCCTTTGCCAATGCTCTCCATTACAATGAATATGGAAAGCACTACTAATAGTAATGAAAGATAGTCTCGGAAAGAGGAGGGACACTAGGATCCCCATATCTAGGCAGTTTCTGTGTCTCCGAATCACCTCCAAAAGCGTTATCTTGCCTTCTCCAGAGAACGCCTGACAGGAGCCTCCTAATTGAAAAACCTCACTTTGGCACCCAAAGTTGTGCATGTGTGTGGGCTGGGGTTGCGACAGGACCAGCAGCCACATGATGGACGAATTACACACGCAGCCTGCACAAGGCAGTGGCCAGTAACCACAAGGACACAGAACACTCCCTTCGGTGCCAGAATCCTGCGGAGCAAAGCCAAGAGAGAGATTCCCATGGCGGGTCGGTACTGTGAGACAGCCCATGCAGAGGGCCCGCAGCAGCAGCATTAACAGTGGATATACTGAACACGGTCTTGCGCTTATCTTCAGCTACTTCTGCCAACTCTCCTTTTGCTCTCAGAATGTTGGCTCCCTGCTGCTCTTGAGCACGTATCTCTCCAGCAGGGACTGAATAAACCCTTGGATAAAGTTGGCAACCAAGCCCATTCCTTCTGAAGTGGTTTGAAGTAGTGCAAGAAAGTACATCTGCTTTAATGGGTATAAGAACTATCAACCTGGGGTAGAAAAGAGCATTCCTAGCCTCTTGTAGATTTTTTTTTAAAATGTGTTTATCTTAAACAACACTGCGTTTAAAAATGACCAATTCATGTCAGTGGGAGATCGAGCCTCTCAGGAATTTATTTAGGGTGACTTTATTACCTAAGTGACAGCCAGAAGCATAGTAAGAATGCATAGTAGAAAGGAAAACACTTAGCAGTAGGAGACTAACTCCCTTTCCAGGGACTGACAGTAACTGAAACCCCAAATGATCTGTAAAAATCAAACAGGTTCTGCACAACTGCACGATGAGCCAGCTAGAGCAACTGCTCTGTAACAGGTCTGGATGGAAAAGCCTTCCTTTGCCTCCTGAAACCAGTCAGTCAGCAGCTCTGTGTTCTTAGTTAATTCATCTGCTGCAAATCAAGAAAGCCAACAAGTAGCCACGTTTTGGACTGATTGAGGATGATGGTGTTTTTCTTTCTTGAAGAGGGACGCAAGCACCCAGACACTACCCAGCTGAAGATCCATAAGCATGAAAAACTAGGCATGAAGGACTTTAAATGCCAAGAGCCAGTGCCATCAGTCACATGAAATAATGCGTCAAAACTTCTAATGAGAGAAAAGGAGGCAGTTAAACCCAACAGAAATTCATTACAAAGCTGCTAAAGGTCAGCCTCTACATTCACAACAAGTCATACATTAAGGAGTGGCACACTGGTGCCGATCTCGCACCCCCGCTGATTTGCCTGAGCTCGCTCAGAGCAGGTATCTCGCACACCCAAACCTCAGCCGTGACTGCAGACAACCTGCGTCTCTCAGCAGCTGGCCCACAGCCTTTCACCAGGAAAGGCTTTCCACCAGTTTTAAGATCTGCCTGCCACAGCAGAGCACTGTAGAACAAGGGAAATGCCCCTCTCTTCTGAAACAGAGATAATGGAGAGGCACTTCTCTTCACCACCCAAACTCTGTGGTTTCAAATGCAAGATTCTGAATATTAGAAATCATTGCTTTCTTTACCTTTATCATTTGTCTTCATGACGAAAATCTCACATTGTTCACCCAGTGCCTTCATGTGCACAGAACTGCCTCCATGCATTAAGAAACAAAAAGTGAACACTTTCTGTCACCTTATTTGTACAGACCCATCCTCGGTCTGCCTTCTACCCAAAGCGGCCAACCCAGAGAGTAAACACACTTTTCTACCAACAGAAGGATGCTGCCAAGAAAATGAACGCATTCCTTGTTTCAAGCTGCGCTTTTTGGCTTTCTAGCAGAGTCCCTATATTATTTACTTTTACAAAAGTAGCTACTGACAGGTCTCCTTCCATGTTTTTTGGAGAATGCTTTTATTAATTTTTCCACAAGTTTGGAATTGAGAATACTAAAGCCTACAAACCCTATTTTCTAACAGTGCTATGTTTCCTTCCCTTGAATACAATTAATGATTTAGCAGCCTTTAGATTATAAGTTTTACAATATAAAATGATGCCTGAAGAAGTTTCCTTTTGCAAGTTGAAAAAAAAAGAAATTAAAAATTGCTTACTCCCTTTGCATGCAAGCATCCAAATTAAAGTATCTCTTCTTATTGAAGACTGATCTCTCTGCAATGGAGCTATTTTCAAGAATATCATTGAGAAAATATAATTTTGTTTTGCTCACAGAAGAACACAAATAACTTTAGCTTTACTGGGAATAGGAGAAACTAAACATTACTGCTCATTTCAAGATATACAAGGACAGGTTTATTAAAATGCTTTATTTTTAGAAACACGACTTTTTTTTCCAGTTCAGTAGAGGACATTTCAGAGGATGCAATAAACAAAAAAACTAAGAGAAACTCTAACACTTGTACTCAGTGGAGTCTTTATAGAATGATCAGTAAACTTTTTTTTTGGCTAATGATATTTCATTTCCTACATAATAGTTTTCAAGTGATTAAAAAACCCAAAACATAAGGGAACTCAGACAGTATCTATCTCATGCTCTATCCACTGATGATCTGTCAAAGTTTGTTAGCTGGCTAGAGGGTTTACATATACAAACTCCATTAATTTTTTTGGAAAGAAGCAAAGGGACAAATAATTAGTTATAAGAAACACTGGGCTCTGAACATCGCACCCACAGCATTTCCTAATACACTTCTCTTAGTTAACAGAGCTGTTTTCAGTTTTACTTCCTCTGTAACACTTACATAATAACTTGTAGTCAAAATACAGAAGTATCCTAAGGCATATTAGAATCTGCATTTACATTCAGAGGCACACACCTGCCTGAAATAAATTTAATTAGATTTCTATTATGCAATAAATGGAATGGACATGAACTAATAAACAGAGGGACAAAATGGGCATGAACTGATAGATAAGGAGTGAAAAAGAAAACAAATGTAATACATTTCAGTAAAGAGAAGTACAGTCTACTGTATTTTAACAGGAATTAAATTCTTACCTTTGTTATTGTATACATCTAGATAGTTTGGTGCTGAAAAAATTGTGATTAGTGAAGGGAAGCCTGTTGTTTGGCTTTTCCTGTACATACGATACCTAAAATGAAAGAGAAGATTCTAATTGTTGCCCAATGTTGCACGCATATTGGTTAATGACCATATATATAGCAAAAAACCCTAGTACATTAATGCACTGGCTGTTAACAAATGCCAAGATGGAAACACATGCATATATGCTTTTCAAAGCCATGGAAAAAATATTTCCTGCAAGTTTGTTTATTATATCCATTTGGGATGGCCAGGATCCACACCATGCTTGAAAGCAGTGTCTCTGTCTAAAATTTAGTGAGCCAGGGGTGGTTTGTTACGCTGGGCCTGTCTCTGGAGCCAGCTGGCCTTTATGTGCGTGCAGTCCAGGACGTCCCCAGACTTTCCCTCCGTGGGTGAAGGCAAGCACCAGCACCTGCCTTGGCGATGCACGGTGCTGCCTTCAGAAGAGGAGTGCACGTCCTCCATGAGCCTCCAGCTGCCTGCCCTCTCTGGGCACGCAAGTGACGGCAAGGCCAGAGGAGGTGGAAAGCAGGAGAAGGGGAGGGGAAACAGGGGGTCCAAGATTTTCAGTGCTGTGTTTAATCTCACGCAGTCTATTAGCCAGTTTATTAATGCTTTCCTGTTTTCATTACCTAACCTTGTTGCCTTATGAAAAATAAAAGGCTTATCAGACTAACATATAATCAATCAAGCATTAAACCTGCAAGTAATTGGAAGCAAACCAACCAAACAGTACTTTTGTCTTACTAAGACGTAAGTAACACCAAATGCTGCTCTTTAGTCTGCAGGTACAAGAAACTGAACAATTTGGCTTAACGTCCACAATAGTTGCACTGAAACCATTGTACAGGTTCAATGCAATCCCTTCTACAAAATTTTATTTTTCACCCTTCATTGGAAAGGAATACAATAAAAATGAAATTTCATTACCCTTTCATGCCAGTTATTTTTGACAGAGTACTATCTTGCTTTTAATTGTATTGAGGTTTTAAAGTATGTGATAATTAAAACACTTGTAACAGCTTTTTATATGTATTGTGAGTATCAACCTCATTCCTATAATCTCAATACTTTATCTTTCATTACTATTCAGGTTGGGTTTCTACCTCCAAATAAACATATTAATAATTTATGCAAGATATGCAAAGCTATTTATTCAGATACCAATCCCTCATTAAAAATCTCACAAGTATGGTACATTTCAATGAATAGATAATTTTTAATCATTTTTTAAAGCTGCATAAAAAAATTCTATCTTTGCACTGGCAATGAGGCAACACCACCCGGTGCTTGACCTGGATTGTTTTTGCACATAGTGCTTTAATAAACTCCTTAAATTCATTATTGATACTCCTGCATACAATCATTTTTGGCTATTGAGTTCCACAAGTTTATTTTCTTGACAAAGCATAAAACCAGTAGGCCCAGAATTCTCAGGTGAGTGTGAAAGACTTAAGAGATGACAGTTCTGGCCTTTGTGAGCCAAATTGCTTCCCAGGCATCATGGCAATTGGTGTGTCGGAAGTCTCAAGTACATTTGCAAAACTTCTTTTTTTCTGAGCTGAATTTGTTTCCTTTCCCAAGTTTGGCATACAGTTAATTTTTGGTCATTTTATGCCACTTAAAATCACTAAGGCTAAATAAGTGGGATATATGAGGATTCATTAAGTCCTGTAACTCAGTAATAATAATGTAAAAGACATTCTAATACCAGTGTACGTTTTTGTAGCATTAATAAAAAGTGAGAGTTGTTGCAACTTAATTTTAAGTTTTCCATTTCATTCTCACTCAGTTGTTCTTGCTTTGTTTGACAACGGTAAGCCATTATCCATTATTAGTGTCCCCACTCCACACGTACTTACCCAGCATCCTGGGCTTCATGAGCTCGGAGTATAGATAACAAGTTATTGTGCTGTAGGAATTCACATACAGCGGGGTAACTGTGGGAAGAAAATAAGAGCACCTGTTATGTCATTACCAGAAGCATTGCATTTAGCTGTGGCTTTTCAAAAATGTTTCATCCAACATGCATCATTCATGAAATCAGCCCCTGCTCTGCAGGGAGATTTCAGTAGAGCCAACACTAGAAGCAGCACAGTTTTTCTCCAACCCCATCACTGCGTGGAAAGGAACTCTGGGAAGCTGCAATTCATTACATAACAACAATCACCTTAATGCTTGTCAGAAATAATTTCTTTTATTATACTTTAAGATTTGATGTACTCAGAAGAAGAAAAATGTGATGTAACGGTTGCTCGCAACAGAACACCTTCTCTCACCCACTAACCACAGTATGCACAGGCTGCTTACAGACACCAGATAATAAGCTGGTGTGCAAAAAGAGAGGGAGAAAGACAGGAAGAAGAAAGGCAAATCAATCTCCAAACTGTTTGATCGCCTGACCTTTATCCCCTCGGTAAACAAGAATTATCCCTTGGCAACTTAAAATGTTAATTCTGTGACTTCTGAAACCCCAAAAGTGTGCCCACCGAATATATCTTTGAGACATGTTCTACTGTTTGAGTGAAAACAAAATAATTAGGTGAAAATGGTGAGAATTTCTCAATCTTATTTTTCACTGCACATGGACGGTGTTGCTTTCAAGGAGAACAGAGGAGCCGTTTCTTACAATCTCAGTACCCTGAAACCCATTCTTGCCATTTAAGACACCGAATACCTAAGAAAAATACATACAAGAAAACATAGCCTAACTTGTATGCAGTTTTGACAGCACAAGTGAAAATTTTGTTAGAGAAAAGCTATTTAAAATTACACCTAAATAAGTTAGAGAACTTAAAGTTACTCCATTTCGCTGCTTCCAAAAATACGGGTTTTTTTTTTTTGTAATGACTGCTTTCTTCTCGCCTTTAAACCACTGACAACTCTCCACGCCTGTATTCAAGGATAACAAACACAATGGCCACCTATCACTCACTTCAAGACAGGAAGCAAAACCTCTCTTCTCCCATCTTTTGCAATGTAATGCAGAACCCAAGAAAGGCGAAACTTCTTGGCTTCCCCTCTCCAAAGCCAACTGTAGCAAGACCAAAGCACGACAAAGAACATGCACGGAAGTGGGTAAAGGAGAAGTGGTGTTGGAATAAAAAA
Organism: Tetrax tetrax; assembly: GCA_009806455.1. Lineage (NCBI taxonomy): Eukaryota > Metazoa > Chordata > Aves > Otidiformes > Otididae > Tetrax > Tetrax tetrax. The sequence goes on from WHYT01017164.1 coordinate 8,221, forward strand.
GTCTTTACAGATCTGGAAAAACCTTACCAGGCCCCTTAAAAACATCTAAGGGGTGGGAAAGTCTTTTTTTCAGGTGGCATCTAGAGTTCTTCCCTTTTCTCCCTCTTTGGTTCAGTCCTATATAACTTATTTTGCCTAATCCAGATTTATTTCCCACCCTTGAAACCAAGCAATCATTCAGCTGACTGCTTTATATTTCAGGACCTTTTACTATGGTAGGGAGTGGGCTCCCCCTGCGAGGCAGCAGGCGCCCTCATCCACATCCCTGCAGCCCAGTGACCCTGCGTCTGAAAGGCGATTCCGAATCCAGTGTTCCTCAGTGTTAAGGACGCAGCATGGTATTGACTCTGTTCTTGCGAGCACCTTAAAAAAGCTGCATTTAAAACATTAAATCTGGGAAGAAACCAAGAGTTGCCTCCTCCTGTCATGGTCACTGGAATTTACTTCCAGTAGTGGAGGCTGCCTGCAGTAGCAAGCAAGCTGGCCAGACACAGAAGTTTGAGCGGTTACTCTCCTGTGCCCCTCTGTCTGACTGGAGCCTGACAAGCTCCGTGTGCCTTAGCTCCGAAGCCAACGGGGTGGAGTGCCTGGTCTGGCACGGGTGGAGAGCTGGGCTGCCTTCTGAATGCAGCCTGCCCCACAGCAACATCTGACCTGAGACCAAGACCAGGAGACAGGTTTTCCTGGATTTGAGGCCTAGGATGTGACATGTAGGCGTTGTAATTCCCTCTTCTCATTCTTGGGCAAATCAGAGAACAACAATCAAAACTGTTGCTCAAAGAAAACCAAAACTGGTGGCAAAAGGTGTAAACTCCACATAGCAGCTCTGAAATGTCACCTGATGGTTGGAGAAAAAGCAAAACAGATCCTGCATTAACAACCTTTCACCATGTTTCTCTTCCACTACTGATTCAGCTCTCCCATAGTTCAAATAATAGAACAGTCAGGAAACTTTAAAGAAGGAAACAGAAGGTGTTGGGGAAGACACTAAGCCATCTCCGTGATCACTGGTCACTGATTTCAGTGCACCTGAAAATAACACAAATTTGCAGGGTGTCTGAAACTCCAAGTGTAACTCACGTTACGGGTATTAAGTGACAGGCCTGTACGTATCATCAAAGACTCTGGGTAGGAGCACAGTGGCTTGCAGTACCTTAGGGGCAAGATACAGTCATACAGTAACACTGTTATGCAAAATAGTTAAGTAAAAGCTGTTGTTAAACATATCGAGCAAGTTAAAAAAAATCTCCACTAAACATTACACAAAAGATCTGCTGTCCCAGTCATAATTTCACAGACCACCTTCAGAGTCCACTTGCAATCACTTAACAGCTCCATCGATTTCTAACTTCATGCATGAAACATGAAAATTAACAAAGAAAAACAAAAGCAAAATCTAATGCATCATCTTCCTTCAGTTTATGCAAGAGAAATGCTACTGCTTGCTTCCAACCTTCCTGGATATTTTGAAGATGAAATGTCATTTGCAGCCAGAGGCTACAAACCCAGTAGAATGGTTACTGGTTTTACACTTGGCCCATCTAGTATATATTCTCAGTCACTGGTTTCATAGTTGTATTTGTCTAAAAAGATTGCCAATATAAAATAATTTCAATTCCCAGATTATGTGGGGTATCATTTTGGCAACTGCAGTGATCTCAAATGCTGACAGGCTGCCATTCAAACCACTGGCAAATGAGAATTAATTTGCATACATTTCTTTTCATAATTAATTGTGACTAAATGTAGACTTATGGTACATTTTGTTTAGAAATTTTTGCATTAACTTCTGAAAACTAGGGTCTATAATGAAAAATCTGATAGACAGTTGATTATGTTCATTATCAGTGCAGCTGCTCAAAATGTCTAGCCTATTACTTTTTTTTTCCCATAGTATTCTTTTCATCCAGTGTTAAGTACTGCTTTTAAAGAAGATATAATGAAGTGGTAAAAAATGCTTCTAAATAGACATGATAGGTTCTTCTTTCCATTTCAAAGTACAAAGTGGGGGGTTTTTTTATTCCTTAATTATCTTATTCTTCACAAATCTGTGCAAGATAGTGTCCTACTAGCAGAATTTGGCTGATTCTACAGGGCCCACACCTAGAAAGGCAGAGATGCCACATAGTGCTCCATGCAAATACCCACACAAAAAAATTAAAATTTGGCTGCCATCTTTTCTTCTAAGTGAATAGCATGGTATCTGTAATGGGCAAGCACTCATATTACCCAGACCACTACAACCCGTGAGCAGTCTATCTGGACATTTTATTTTGAAAAAGGCAAAGCAACTCTCACACATTTTTCTTCAGCTACTGGCTGAAATGGGGGCTGGGGAGAAGAAAAGTTTTCACTATATGCAGCTATTACATATCCTATACCAGTTGTCACAACAAATACAGGGCTTTAATTTCCAGCACTTTCTTAAGAACAGTTTTTTCCTGCCCAAATGCAGTTTCACATTAAACAATACTCCTCAACAGAGAAGTACATGCCCTCCAGGTAAACAGCAGGAAGTCCTGCAAAATGCCAACAAAATAGAGATTATGGCAAAAATCATCAGAAACAAGCTTTTATAGAAAAGACATCTGCTTGGATTTTTTTTTCCTAATCTTTCTAATGAAAATTATAATCTGGTAATCAAATTCCTTACTAGTTTTTCTGATCGCTACCCTTCCAGAAACACTCTCCTCCTTGCCCTGCTTTGCAGAGCCCAGACTGTAATTCAGATGAGCCAGAAATAAAGCAGTTGGCCAAGAGGGAAAACAAACAAACAGAAACCCCCCACGCAACAGGCTTTTCCAGAACAACCCAGCCTTCTGCCTGTGCTTCATGTGTCATGCTGAATCACGGAAGAGCAGTGACTCACGGAGAAAACAAAATACCCCACTGCTAAGCTAGAGAGATGTTATTTTCCATGGAATGTGTGACTGTGATATTCCCTGCTTCGGCATCCTTTCTTCATTAAAATGCCTCATGCATAGTTTACTAGTTCTAAGGTCTCTTTTGCATAACTGATTACTTCTACGCAGTTTTGAAAGAGAAGCAATACTCTGCTAACATGAACAAAATGGCAGATGTTTTCAAATCAGTCTTCCACCAATAGCTGGAAAGACTGGATGGATTTAATCTGTTTTTTAAAAATACCCTTCATCATATCATTAAAGCAGAGGCGTAAACATTTCTTTAAAACAAGGACACTCAAATTTAGCCCAAGAGCTTCTCTAAGGTTACATGCACATGTAAAATCAGGTTTTCAGTAAAACCCATTGACCTCACAGTTCAGTCTCCAAAGGCAAACGGTTCTGCTGCTTTGCTGCCCTGGACATCTAGCACATCTTTTTCCACCTACTTTTTCCTGCCCTTAGCTGTGCTGCCTGCAGAGCTGTGCGGATAAGCGGAGCAAGGAATTGCATGGGATTAGAACAAATAAACACATATCTTTTTTGCAGAGTCATTCTTTTTAAAATTGGATGTGTTCCCAGATCTGATGGAGCACACGAGCAATTCTACCAATACAGCTGGGCAGATAATGTGAGAGCAGCAAAAAGCTTCTGGCCTGCGAGATGGAAGAATAGAAAAATGGGCAGAAGAATCTGTTTAAAATGCTGCTGCTGCAAAAATCATTCATACAACAATGCCTCACATCCTGAGGTGAAACACGCTACAGCTTTCAAAAGCTTTTAGCAGACACTTCTCTAGTCCTTGCATACTCACAAACTTAACATGCATGTAAAGTAAATCACCAAAATGATGTGCTGGCAGGGACAAAATTATTATTCTACCCCAGAGCATCTGTAAGGTTGAACCATTTCACTGCTGTCCAAAGCTGGCAAATGAAGTTCTTGGAAAACTCTGCAATGCTAGTCACTCTTGCCACTGCTAACCATTTCTGCCTTTGATTTTGTTGCTGTTGAAAAATACAACAATGTAGTCAACAGCCAAACAGCTTTATAAAGCTCAGCATTCCTTAAGAACTCATATTAAACTCACGAGGAAAATCCAATAGGCTGGAGCACCATGTCTGCAGAAAAGTTCTGAGTACCTACCCTACTTCTGAGGCCATCCATTGACTTTGGCCAGGCTCACACCACCCTCATGCTCTTGTTAACAGTCAGCAATTAACCAACTCTTATACTCAGAAGTGATCCCAGAATGTGAGTGTTAAACTTGCACATGTGCTCACCCCTGATAGGAAGCCCTTGATACACTCTACATAGGATAAGACACTGCTAATTAACTCCCGAGCTCTAACACAAATGAAATTAAACAAGCTGGGCGTAGATCCAATCGCAATTTTTCACAGTTAGGACCATGCGTGCTTGTAGCAACTTTGTCCAAATGAGACTGAAAGAACATTTTAATTCTTCATCTGTCCAGTAAATCTCATGGGAATTACAACATTCCCCATCCTAGTGTGGCTTAGAAAGGAGAGTTTTCCCCCCTGCCTCAACAATTGCCTAAACCCAATCAGTGGCTGTCTTTCCGTAAGTCAGTATTATTTTCAGAGAGAAGAAAAAGTCAAACTGACTTCTTCAAGCTTTCTGTTCAGTGAAAGAAGCCATTCTCAGGACGGTAAGTAGCGATATATCTTGCCAAGTTAGATGCATTTCTTATCGAAATGCCTAAGAGTTACTGTACCACGAGTCCATGAAACAAGTGCAATGGGTAATTGGCAAGATCAGTATAACCAGCTAAGTATAAATAAATATTCACTAAATAAATTCATGGCAAAACTAGATAATCCGATAAACAAAGAGAAAAATTCTTTACTGGCTCGATCAGCTGAAAAATCCAGGGAAGGGGGAATCACTCAGGGACAAATTAATTCCCTCTTGTCCATAACATTCCCTGAACTCAGTATTATTTTCTATGGGTAAGGATGAAAGAAAAGCTTCACCTGACTCATAATTGAAAAACAACTTACACAACTAGCACTCCATTATTTCTACTTTTTAATGAAATTGCATCTCACAGGACCATGACTGTGAAGGACATACAACCTTAAATGTCAGAAAGGGGATATGAAGTCTCTCATTGCCATTGCTCTTTTTTCACTTTAAGGTACAGAGAACTTCAACAAATTTCCAAGAATTAAATTTCACAGTTACTTTTCACTCTGGCATTGTGGTATTGCTACTTCCAAGGATCCATAAATTTTGACAATCCACACTGCGATTTGCTGCTGGATCCAAAAGGCGTGCATTAAGCATTGACTCTCAGCACCCTTGCAAATGAAGGTGACTATTCTTTACAACTCCAAATGACAGGTTAGGCCTGTCTGTTTCAAGATCAGACACTTTACAATGCAAGCCATAACAGTTTCAAGAACTCAAAAGGAAATTTCTTGAAGAAAAACTTGATTGGTTTGAAATTCAATAGGCTGTACATGAGTGATCATCTAAGAAATGCAGCTAAAAGATCGTCAGACTACTGTAAGCTACAGTCTTTATACTTTCTTATATATATTTAGCTCATATAAATGGCTCGAAATTTCATAAATTAGTTTTGGCTGAATGGAGAAGATTTGGCTGAATGGAGAAGATTTGGCTGAATGGAGAAGATCTTGCTGAATGGAGCTGGAAAGTCTCGTTAACATGATGTGTACACAGTTAAAAGGCCACATTACTGTTACTTTCCTCACAACATTTTGTTATAGGAAATACCTTTAAACCAGAGAAAATTCACTTGAAATTTGCCATTATAATGAACATGTCTGATAAAATGAAAATTATGTATTACAGTTATTTCCTGCAATTAAGAGATCTTAATCATCTAGAAACCATTTCCCTGGCCCAAAATCTTCCTGACCTTCCTTCAAAATGCCCATTGCTATCATTCAACTTTCCTTTCTGGAAATGACTAAAGACACTAAGAAGTTTTATTTTCTGAAGAATAAACAAAGTCCCTCCTATCAACAGACAGTCTTGAAAGAGGACTGCAGAATTCATCCCTTCCTTTACAACTGAACTGGTTGCTTAGGGAAATTCTCTCCTTTTCTCAAAAGTAACTAGAAAAGACAAGCAAAATCAGACATTGCTGGATACTTTTCGTGTGAGGGATTATCATTAGGTAAGCAATTAGTGACCTTCCAGAGCAACTGGGCACTTCTTTCAAGAGTAACACTTGCCTTTATATAATCTCAGATAGCGCGACTCCAAGCCAGCCGTCTGCTCGTGTCATTATGCGGTTCCATGTCCCTCACACATGACCTGACAACTAGGTATCTTCCAAATATTTCCTCTTCTCCTGAAATATGCACTCTTCTGAATTTGAGTCAGGACCTAGACTAGATATCATAGATTTTTCAGGAGAAAACTGATATATGTATTTTAGGGAAATGTTATGGTAATTGTAAGAAACAGAGCTCTGGGAAAAAAAAACCCTCTACAAATATAAAAGCTGTTCCAGGACATAATAAGCCCTGTATCTAAGCACAAGGCATGTTTGCAAGGCTTTTCACTTTTGTAAGAGAGGTTCATGAGGGGAAACCGCTATTACTCACTGTTTGCGGTGAGCAGTGCCTGGGAGTCCCAAGCATGCGCCAGAGTTTGGCGCTGCTCAGAGGAAGAGGAATGATTTCAGCTCTCAGTCATAAGCCTATTTCTGTACAGATTGATTATTTGCAACAATTTGACAGCTTCTTTCATAATGAGACCAAACACATTTATCAAGCACCTTCCCGACGCTATCGATCCGAAGGCGGTGGTATGACCTGCCCGCAAGAGGCGCGTGCCGGCAGCTCAGGCTGCGCTACTGACCGCCTCGCTCTCAGCCCTTCTCCACGCTGCAGCAATTACAGCTCACGAAAGGACTAGGAAAACTAATTTCTAAAAGTCAAACCATCTGTTAACTTTCTGCTAACGTTTCTAACGAGGAGGTTGATTCTAGTGGCTCGGTCTCCCAGTTACTGGTGGAAGCCATTGATTTACTTTTGACATGTTACTAAATAGCTACAGGTCAGCCACGTTCAAGGGGAGATTTTCTAAGATAACAAAGAGCTGGATTCCTCAATTCTGCTGAGCTTGATGGGAAAATGTAGACTTACGTGTTGCTAACGTGAGCTGAAGTAGAACCATTCCCTTCAAAAGGTTCAACAACCTCTTAACATTTCAATAGCATCTTCACGTTTCCCCTGAACAAAAATTATTTTTTTAATTAAGATTTCACTGGATATATTTCTTGTTTTGCCATTTAACTTTCTCTCCTGCCAGTTTTGTTACTCTAGTGTCCTTGTAAATTGTTCTTAAATATTGTTAACTGAAAAAAATCCCACACCAAATCGCTCAAAATCCCCATGCTGTCAGAAGAAAGCAGAATGTAATCACCACTTGTTCATGAGGCAATACAATTCCTTCCTATGATGAAGAGAGATGTAGCACTTGAAAGGTTCTTCATCACCAGCTCAAGCATACCTAACGGGGTGTCTTCTGCCTAGTGTCCACAGGACTTGGTCTACAGAACAAGCCTACCACGGAGAAAGGCAGCAGTCAGTGCCCAGGCAGAACTGGGAAAAGGGAACCTTCCACTGCTTGCTTTGGTCTCCCTGTGGACTGCCAAGGAGGGGACGGCGGGACATCCCCTGGCACCCAAGAAAATCCACTCCTTTAACACACAGGAGAGAGTCTTCCGACTCTTTACACAGAGAGACACAAAAAATCCCCACACTTAAAGGACAATTACCACTACGCAGAAAAGAAACAGAGAAGAAAGCTTCCTTTAAATAGTCACAAACTAACCCACAGATTTGCTTTACATGTCCTTCTATCTCCATTACTATCAATTTTTTCAGGAATTTTCTCAGAGTTATATTTTACTAACAAACATCAACAGAAAGAAATAATTTCAAAGATGAATCACAACTTGCCATCTTCGCATTTAAGACCATACATGTTTCTGTAAGAAACATGGGACTTATCTGCATTTCAGCTCTTAGCAAGTCCCATTTAACCAAAGCTGATCAAATCCTAAATTTCTTGGGAAGAACTAGTCCCAAACATAAACAAAAATTTGATAAAACTGAGAGAAAAATAAAAGTACCTGTGTGAGGGAAATCACAATTTTGACTTACCCTGCAGAACAATAGGTAGTGGGTTTCCAATGCTGGCATCTTTCATTCAAAATTAAATTCTAATTTTCAAACAAGAAATGTAGTTGTCTCCCCCTTTTTAAAAGTGACATATTCATTCCTTAGCTTACAAGAATAGAAATAAGCAAAATACATAGGCTTATAATATTATTCATTTCAGGGTTTCCCAGTTGTGGATGAAAGGAAGACACAAATAAATCAAACATGAATTTACCTGAAAACAAGGCAAGTCTGCAGGAAAAAAGGCCCAGTTATCTAAGTAGTGCCACAAACATCAAACAAACATAATGCAAAACCAGAAGTTATTCCCGTACAGAAATACATTCAAAGTAGTAATATTCACCTGTAGAAGTACGAGCACCCCCTGACTGTGTTGTGAGTGAAGTGTTCCTGAGTCTTCTCGTTTCCAAAGTCCTCCAACGGGTCTGACCACAGGATGTCACACATAGGTCCATATGCAGGTGGTTCCTTGAATCGATCTAACTAAGAAAAATAGGAGACAAAGAAATACTAACTTCTTTCAACCATATATCACAGAAACATCGAAGCAAGGTTACTATTTTTCATTCCACGGGTTGGCAAACCAAGACCCAAAGTAATCTACTTCTCAGCTTTGAGTCGCTCTCAGCTTTAAAGTAATGGATTTTGAATAACAGTGATGCTAACACTGATGAAGAGGAGAAGGAATAGATACAACTGAAAATCAAGAGATACAGTGAATTCCTATTATACATGATTTTTTGTGTGTAATTTTTTAGATTTTTCTACTTTTTTTTACAATTATTTCAGTGGACAAGAGAGGAGATGGTATTTCTGTATTTTGGGAGTTTTAAAATATCATGGCACTCAATTTATGTAAGGCATTTCAAGAAAAAAAAAATATACAATAGTTATTTCAAAGTAAGTTCCCATTTTGTTTTAAATACATTTTTACAAAAAAAAAAAAAAAAAAAAAAAAAAAAAAAA
>WHYT01017164.1:39989-50963 GCA_009806455.1 Tetrax tetrax
CACTGGAACAGGTTGCCCAGAGAGGTGGTGGATGCCCCATCCCTGGAAACGTTCAAGGCCAGGCTGGATGGGGCTCTGAGCAACCTGATCTAGTCAGTGAGGTCCCTGCTTCTTGCAGGGGGGTTGGACTAGATGACCTTTGAAGGTCCCTTCCAACTCTAACCATTCTATGATTCTATGATTCTATCTCTTTTCTAATAGCTCATGCCTATTCATCCTATTTAGCATGCACAAGCTGCAGGGCAGACTGCCCCATGTGCTGTATTTGGATGGCCACTAGTTACCATCAAGGTCTGTTCCCCGTCAGCCTTCCAGCACAGATATCGTTGCATTTGACTGGGTGTCAAGCAACCTTTATGAAAACACCACCAGCAACATTAACGTGGACTTCTTTTGCTCACAAGTGGTATCTGAAGAGCTTCGGTATTCCAAACTGGTTAAATTACAATGCTAACCATACGCAATGGGCTGCAAGTCGTTTCACAGCCAAAACCAGAAATAAGAAACTTACTTCAATGCTGAAGTACCCTCTGTCCACGTAGTCCCCCAGGAAGAGATACCGCGTGTTGGCAGGAGAACCTCCCACTTCAAACAGTTTCATCAAGTCAAAGAACTGACCATGGATGTCTCCACAAACTAGAAGAGAAAAAGAGCAATATTCAGATTCACCATGCAAAGATCATCTTAGGCACATGCATTCTGAAGTCAGCATCTCATAAGAAATGTGTTATCACAATTCTGTGCGTTCTCCTCTAGTTAAATGACCAGTGAGAGCTGGCAGCTGCTCAGTAGAAGCTGGGTTTTTTGTGGCATGCATCCATATATGTCTGCAAAAGGCTACTAAGTAATTAAAGGAGAGACATCAGGCAAATTTGACCCATAATTATTTTCATAGGTATCTGTCCATTCCTCCTACTGCCCAGCAGACCACACAATACCAGCAATAGTAGTAGGACAAACCAAAGTTGTCCTGAAAAAGAGAACATATTCAAGCAAGGTTACTCTTCCTTTTGACACTACTCCTGTTTCTCTTAAATCCAGAAGAACACCAATAGGCTTTCCGTAAAACGCAAAGCGTGCCTGTCCTGTGTATGCCACTCGTTAAACTGACAAATTTCTGACTTCTGGTTTTCTATATATAAGAATGGTCTGCTTGCTTTCCCAAAGCATGTCTTACACAAGATGACACTGATTTTTCATGCTTTAACCTCTACCACTTTATTTAACCTTGTATAATTATGATTTGCTTCCCTTCATGGCAATAAAGTCAATCAAACAAGTGGCTTCCCTAGAAAGAGCAGCTCCCAAAAACCACGACAGAGCACAAGTGATTGCGCAGCCGTGGCTAAGTGAGGATGCCTCTTCTTGTGCCTTAGAGTTAAGAGACTGGCTCAGCCGTCCTCTGAAACTGCAAACTTTGTGGAGGGTGATGTTAAGCATCTGCAGGAAGGCAGGCGACGCTTTTGGAGGCCACCATGGAAGCTTAACTAGCAATGCCAAAAAGCTGCTTCCTTTTGCCTTGCTTTGTTTCCTGTACTTAAGGGAGGGGGAGAACACCCCAGTGCGGGGCTAAACCCAGACCTTTTCTGGCAAGGATCCTTAACAAAGGAAATGTTAACTGCCTTGACTGTTGCTGAGGTCAGTTTAGACTGGTTCTCCCTTCAACGGCTTGAAAAAAATCCAGTTTGCAAACTGGAAGGGTGATTATGAAGAAACTTAGCAAACCAAGGGTCCAAGATAGACCTTATTTATCTTGCAACAGCTTCTCATTTACTGCTGACATGAAATTCAGAAGACTCCAGATGCTCTCTCTGATGTAATGGTTCAAGCTTTTGTATTTAAGTGGTGCTCTCATTTGTGGTTTTATCTGGAAGTTGATACAGAGGTCTTGTTCCATCACAGATAAACAAATCTCACATTCATTGCATGCCATGAAGAGGCTGAGGTCAGGCCCCCACATCGATAGGAAAGGGCTATACAGGACAAGAGCTGTAATGACAAATCCAACGAACTCACAGTGCAAACAGTGTTCACACGTTGTTGTCTTTCACCTCAGTCCAGTGTCACATTATATTTTTTACTTCTATCACTTTTCTCTGAATGTGTACACTAACAATAGGTTCCATAAAATATTGTCATTCCATCCAAAAACTAAAAACCAAAAAAAATTGCCACCCAAACCAAAACTGACCAAATGTCACCCCCAGTAAAAAAAAAAAAAAAAAAAAAAAAAAAAAAAAGACGTCCCAGTCACTGTTTTCATTAACATTTATGTGAAATTGGTGACGCTGAGCATTCTGCTGTGATAGTAACAGGGTATTTTCCCCATAAAATAGCATACAGTACTCTTATCACCACTGTCTTACATTGTATAATCTCTTTTTCCTAGTTGATTCCCCCCCCAAAGAGTTTTAGATTACAACCTTCATGTCGAAAGCCATCAACAGCTATAATTTCTATCTAATAATATCTGCTATTAATTATGCAAAATAAATACTATTTAAATCCTCAAGTGGTATAACACCACCCCTCTTCTCTTAAAAAAAAAAAAAAGACCTCAAAGGAAATTTTTAATAACTTCTTTATTCGAACACGTTAATGTACCAAACCAGTGCACACTGCTTGACTGTACTCCTCTGCATGGACACTGTGGGAAGATTAAGAACACGTGTTGCATATTGATGGCCAAGCAATCTGCTCTCCTAACTTCCAGCAGTAAAGCTTTTCGTTATGTAACTGTACAGCTCTCCCAATTATCGCCCGCCTCCATTTGCTCCAACTGCAAAAACCTGAAGTTGAACAAGACTAAAAGACTTTAAATGGATTTAACTTTTGCTCTTTCACTAAAGCACAAAAAGATATTTATTTTTTTTAATGCAGATGTGTGTGATCAGGTAAATACATTGAGGTCATTACAGAGAAACCAAAAAGGTCAGAGAGCCTTCTCCAAGCAGCTTTATGTCCATGAATTTGTGAAAAGTCAGAAAAGCAGCAAGCAAATCAGTGAAGAGGGCAGAAATAAAAAGTGCAGAGCCCTGCAATCCCACAACTTGCAAAATTCCTAATTGGACTTGAGAAACGACACTCGATGGATATTCCAGACACTGTGTGCAGCAGCCTATTCTTTTTATACTTGACAACAGATGCAGAAACCTATCGGGGGGCGGGGGGGGGAAGAAGATGGAAAACTACAAAGCCCTCAGACTCAACCTTGCCAAGCAATTAAAGTAGTTCCAAAAGAGAAGCTTAAAATCAGCAGGTAAAGCAGTGGAAGAGAAGACACTCAAAATGAAGCGTTAACGTTGAGACATAATTTGTTATGGTCAGATCTCAGAATTTCTACTGAAAGGCTACAATGTTTTACACCATTAATCCAATTTTGCCTGGAATAGCATGGAATAGCTTGAAGATCTTACACTTTCCAGGTTTCAGTATATAGACCTGAACCGTCCTTAAAATGTAAAACCTGTGTACTCACATTCTGATGGATGGCTTTGTTTACAAATAAATTAAAGGGCAATTTTTTTACTATACTATAATACAATACTCCATTGGTAGTTTGAAAATAACTGCTTCTAAAGCTATAGTTCTGCCACCTTCCTTTTCCAATTCTTACAAATCTCAAAACTGGAAGATTTCCCAGGCAGCTGGATCAATGCTTCGTCTTACATTAGGTGGTGGCAGAAGAGATCCAGCATTATATTTCCATTCACAAAGGCAGGAACATGCATCAGCCAGTAACTCCGCCATACCCTTCACGCCTTGTCTTGCAGCTTCCCCTCTCTAACAACGAGCCTTGCAGCACTGTCCCACCAAAAGCCCACAGCAGAGGCACCAAGTCCACTCCACGTTGCCTTTACAAAGCTCGAAGTTCACTACCTTCCCCCTTCATGTTATAGACAGAAGTTCTGAAAGCACACTAATTATTATAGATTCATGTTTACTCTTGTGCAAGTATTATCATTGGATTTGTTCTTCCTTTAAATGTTGCCAAAAATGTCCTTTCTTGTACTTGCACAGACCCTCTTTTCGTACTGGAATACTTGCTATGGAAAAACATACTCAACGAGATACAAACATTTTTCCACCAAATAGCAACAAAATAAAACCCAGCACAGTGAAGCAGAAAATTCAATTCTTAACGAAGATCTCCGGGATCAAGGTACTTATGGATTTAAAGTATGAACACAGGGAACATAAAGCACAGTTTGTATGTGTGTGGGATTAACATTAAAAGCAGCTGTGTCTGTACAAAACAAATTTATCAAAATGAGGAACACCAGGCAGTATGTCTCCTATTAGAAATTCACACATTTTCCTACACCACTGGTTTCCAAAGAGTGCCATTGAGTCATGGCCTTTTTACACTCAGCAGTTTACAATAACTAATCTGACCGTGTATTTTTTTTTTTTTCCCCTAAAGAGACTGCTTAATTTATCCAGTGCTTTTCAACTTTCTTCGCATCCTTACGCTGCCAGTTGGGCAACAACAAAACAGTGTTCCCACTGACTTCCCACTTCCAGGGGTCAGTTCAGGCACCAAACTGGTTGCCCGTGTCTTTGTCTCCCTGAGCCTGTCAACAGCGTCTACCCAGCCAGGCTCTCTGGGCAGCAAGCTCCAGAACTGCACAACACACTCTGTAAATAAGTTTTTTTAAGCTTTTTTAAAACTGATCTCCTACTGAATTCATCAGTGCAATCAGATGGTTTAAGAAACACCAGTTGTTTGCAGACTCCTTAGAAATTTCTCTCTGTTGAGAAAGTTTTCAGGGAAGACACGGGCCCCTTCAAAATATTCATGCTCACAGGACTGTCCATGCAACTACTGATAAACCATGTTTCTGAGCAGCTTTTCCTACTTGTTATGATGGGTACTTTGATCCACTACACCATGTTACACTATAACACCAGAAATTTCCCAGTGTGACCCTCCATAAAATACCATTTTATTATAATAATAGAAATTGGACATCAGGTTACAAACAAGAAATTCTTTTCATTTATTTGTTTTTAGAAATTGTCATCCTAATACAAATTAAATGTTGTTTCTGATGGCTTCACTGCGAGGATCTCCCTCTGATTTATGCCAAAGGAACAGGTAATGTTGAAATAGGAAACATCAAGTTCAAGTTGTGCTAGCAGTGAAGGAAGCCCAAAGCATAACAGGGATATTGCCAGCTTATTGATAGAAGACAAAGTGGCAGAGCAGTGATTTAGATGGCAGTGGCACAAATAAAGAGTCTGAAAATGCTCTTCAGATACCTTCCTTCAGATAACCAAATGCTTTTCACTATGTACAAACTCAGTCCAGAGATAGTTCTGCGTGGTTTCCCCCCCTCTAGATGGGTACTAAGAACAACTTTATATTCATAGTACATTACACACTTTCAATTTGAAAATTTTCTAACTGCAACAGTTTGGATATGCTGCACTTATTTTCTCATTTATCATGTATATACTTAATTGGTGTAACATTATAGTCTGATAGTAAAATAGCATTAATGTTTCAAACGAAATTACATCGCATGTATCACAAGATTGTATTTCCACCTTCAAATGTCATCAGGGATTAGGAGCAGATATGCAACACTCCATCATCAGCTTCAGAAACAACATCTGCACACACATACATGACAATTAACAATAACGAAGCAAAGACACCTTTTAAATCAGAAACTAACACTGCGCAGGGAATACTCTCCATCACTTGACAACTTGTTCTTTACATTCACTGAGCTAGGGGTATCTTTGCAGTGAGCTCCAAGAGACTGTGCATCAGCAAACCAGCATGCCATACGGCAAAATCTAAAGGAGAAAAACACCCAACTGAGTTATGCTGCAGAATGCAGACTGCAAATTGCAAAGGGGTTTGCTTTGTACAGTGTTTAGGAAGTGTTTAGCTGCTTACCCTTCCACTAGTTAGCACATGCTTCCAAGAGCTTAACTATTTTCCAGGGACACCCAGAACTTGCAAAGCCTGATTGACCAAGGGACTAGCTGCACGTGTCTGAGCTGACTGGTGGATCCTCATTTGTCCAGGTCTAGAGGACAAGAGGCTGCATGCCTCAATGAGAAGTATGTCCCAACCATTTCTCCAGGGAAGTAGTTTGAAGCAAGGAAAAGTTACCAAAGGCTAAATGAAGAAGTAAAGTGAGGAAGGAGTACTTACAAGTAACATTGGACACACAAAGGTAAAACAAAACCAACTAGATGAGCTTCTGTAGCTGAAGAGTCAATGTCTGGGCTTCCTTAGCCAACTGATAAATACGATGGAACACACCTGCAAGAGCTATACGAGTTAAATTCTCAGATGCTTCAAGAAAAACTACTGCATTGCTTCTGAAGGGCTCAACTATTAACCAGAAGGCTTTCCTTTTCCCAAAGATTTAAGAACAAAGTCACATATGAGAGTCATGTGTCTTTGATTATGCAATCTTCAAGCTTGAATGAGCTTTGTTTCCACGTATATGTGTTTCTGAGGAACATTAGATATTGCCACACCAGTATGAAATGTTCTAAACACCACAGTTTTGTTCCACGCATTTTAATTTTATTTTTTTTTAATTGCTAAAGATTGAGCAATTTTCCTCCTTACTTTTTGGAGAACAAGGAGGAAGGAGAAGTACAAAATAGAAGAAACTCCAAACATTTTTATTTGTAGCTGCTCACTAACACACTACTCAAGACACAAACTCAGTGGTTAAGTTACATACACTGGTTTATAGTCATGCACTTCTATTTCTATTTGTGAGCTGTTTAAAGAACTTGCAGACTTCATTACTGAAATGAAAGTCAGAATCATTTAGAACACTAGGTAACTTATCATAGAATCATCCTAAGAAAACATTTACTAGACTTAACATAATGGACTTATAATGTTTGTTATACTAAGTATATTGAACAACACGGCTCTGTATTTCCCAAAGAAGCATGATCTTATTCATATTCATATCTGGTTACCTAACATGATTATAATAGGCTTTCATCTATCTTTTCCCTTCAATCGCCGCATGCAAATTGATGAGTTTATACTACCAGAGTGAATTGGCATTAACAAAAAACTGCAATTACGTATTTTCATAAAGAGGCCTGCTTCACCACAGATAAAGCCAGAAACCACTAGCCACGCAGGTACAACAAAGGACACCGCAAATGGACCATCAACGCCACGTTTGACAATGTTGTTCCCTTGCTGACTTTCCCTCTTTGTATTGAGGGGGGAAAAAGAAAAAAAAGTATCTTGGGAAAAGCAACACATGAGGACATATACTGTGTTCTGCTCTGCCAACACTTGAAATGTTAGTGTCTGTAAAGATCAACCCACGCTCCCTCTTTGCAATAGGAGTGAGTTCTCTCCCACCATCCCCTGAAGGCTAGAACAAATTAATGACACTTGATTTGAAGAGGTAGAGTGAAAAAGAGTGGGGAAGGGAAAACATCACATCAGAAAAGACCTTCAGGACAAGAGTCATTAATATTCTCTGGTTAAGGAGGAAGCAAAAAAAACCCTAAGCCATGCAGCAGCAAGCCCTTCAAGATGTTAAGGCTACAAAAATGCCTTCAGCATAAAGTTTTTAAAAACAGCTCCACAAAATTACTTTTTCTATCACAAAATTATTTGCAGTGTCTCAAAATAAAAAACATGTACGTAAACCTGGCCAGCAGTGAAATGTCTTTGTGTATATGAGAAATCAGAAACAACAGATTGTCAGGACACAACCTCTACCAAGTACTGTAAAACCTACGCTGGCAGAGAAAAATCCCTTCCCTCCATGCTCCTACCCCAGCAGAATTTTTCACAGGAGAGTGAGTGTGTATCACAGCAGTGAGGTGCTGAATGAAAACTTTCAATTCCAGGTCGAAGCAACATCATAGAGTTGTAGTAGAAAGGGGATGGTGATCTAGTGGATACTTTACAGAATTTTTCCAAGATTAACATGGAAAGGTGCTCTCATCACATATACCAGAAGATGATGAACCAGGTCATGGGGAGAGAAAAAACCGGATGGAAGTAAAACAGCATTCACTCCCTTACACATCAAAGAAACAACCCGCTCTTCCCCTGCCACCCTTCAAGGTCAGCACTGCCCCGAGCATCCTCCGTAGCAAATGGAAAAGCAAACGTGCCATCATTATCTCCTGTTAATGCACCCTCGGTATCAGGGAGCAATGCTTATTACTCCACAAATAACCCCACCACAAGGATTTCTTGTGAGGGAAGTGCTTCACTAGTGTATGGGCCAGCATTTTCAGCTCACATCCTTAGATCAAGGTTATTTATAGCAATAGGGAAATTCTGTCATCCTCAGTTTTACAGATGTAAGAAACAAAGGCCTGTGGAAGTTTAATAATTTGTAAGGTCACAAGTTTGGTCAGAGGGGGGGCAGGGATAGCCAGTGAAGCAACAACACACCCTCCTGTAGAAGCAGCAGGCACAGTCTGGGTTTACACACCATGCTCCAACTTCAATTTAGAGAAGATGAAACGAAGCAAAATTGGACAAGGGCTTTTAAAAAGGAGAAGCTCAAATATGCTCAGATCCATAGGAAAACTAAAGTGTTAAAAGCTATTTTCAGAATAAAACTCAGCATTGAGTTTATTTGCAAAGTTTGGACTGTAATATTGTCCATCAAATAATACACAGGTTCATTATTAGAATTATTCAGTGTTACATCTTTCTCACTAATCTAACTGAAGAGACTTCCATTACTTTTTTTTGCTATATAATACTTTTCCAGAGTCAGCAATTTGTCATTAAAAATAGCTTGTGTAGCTTCCAATTTAATAGAATATTTTTTTTTTGTTGATCATTTGTTTCAACTCTCAGGATCAGGTTTCTTTACACTTAGTATTTCTCTCAGCAGGGCAAATCCCAGCCTCAGGAAAGTTAAGACAAAGGCACCGGTACTACATGGAGATAACAACAGTTATATAAAGCTTAAAGAAGCTCTCGGTATTTACAAGGGCTTGAAGGATGGTATCCTTGTTTGCTCTTACTGTAGAATTTTAGAGCAGTATTACCCTAACAGACTGCAATCCAATTACCTTCCAAGCACCCAGCAATTTACAAGATATCATGGGTAGCAGCATTAGCACGTCGAGCTTCAGTATGTGAATGCCTAGCATCTAAAAATCTAACCACAAAAAGTGGACGTTCATGTTGGCCTGTAATATATATTTTCCATTTTCACCTGAGCATAACTTTTGTTGTCACAGTTGCCTCATTCTGTGCCATCACAGACCTGCTTTATGCTCCATCCCAGCCCCACTTGGTGTTTTATTAAGAATCAAAAGCATCAGTCTACGACAAAAAGCATCCTCCTTCCTTCAGCACAACAAACAATTTGTCTTATCAGTGGAAAACAAACATTTGCTCAGCACAAACAAATGCAGTTGTCCATTACCTTTGAATCTATAGCACTCTGCCTGTATTTCCCAGAAAGAGATGTTAAGGGAAAAATAAAAATACTATTTCTCCATTTTCTGGGCTCTTAACAAGCAACCGGCAGTATCAACGTGGACACTTGCATGCACCCTGAGTGGAAGTCGCCAGCATAACCAGCTTCAAAGAAATTCCCTAAGTTCAGCACTTGGGCTTCCCGGTCTGTATTCAGAGCCAGGAGTGAAAAGAAGGAGCAGTGAAGACCTACAGAGCTCTAACCTCAGCTTTGGCACCCATGTCTTTAACGGGCCTGAGCCATTATTTTAATCTAACCTTTCTGTATTACAGGTGTTCTCAAGCAAACTAACCAGTCTCTCCCACTATCTGGACAATTGTTTACCCAATGGCTGGCTGACGAGGGAAAAAATGCAAAAAAAAACCAAAGTCAGAGCAGGGGAAGCATGGGGAAGAAATGTTCTTTTGGCAGACAGCCACCAGTTACACCACATGCGGTAAATTGTTCTGGGAGGTAACACAGTATTGCCATTCAGAAACAGAGGTGAGAAGAAAAGGACCCCATCAAAAATAGCTTGCAAAGAGAATATCTGATGAAAAAAAAAAATGGAAAAAAAATCTGTTTACTGAATTGGCATTTATGGCACTCTCCTGGTCTGTAGTCTATCAGTAACCTCAAATAGGACATCCTTTCGGGTTTCTAATACAGAGCTAGCAGATACATTTTTAATAATTACAGACCACACATACCAAGGTAAATAAATGTTTAACATCTTACCATTCAGCCAAACGAGATTTCATTAGCACTTCATTGGGTTAAATTTGATATGTGAATTAAGTGTATGTGAATTTAGTATCTCTTTCCAAAGATCTCCACCGCTGTACTTTTTGCACTTGCAGGATAAAGGTCTCCACTGCTAGAACCAGCCTCAGCCGAATGGATCGTACACATACAAATCACGCAATCAGCATGTAAACAGCCTGAAAACACTCCCAGCTACTGACCCAGATGAGAAAAATAATCTCACATATCTTGGATTTTAATAAACAGTTCTGTGTACAGACATCAAATAAACCCCCAAGTCACCTTTTTATATTGCAAGCCCCAGATTTTCAGAAAGGTCAGAGGATCTAGCTACAGAGTTCATGAATTCTGATGGGAGCTATGTGATCACTTCTTTTGTGGAAGCACTTCCCAGATTATCTGGAAGATATGGAGAGTATGGAACTATAATCCTGGGCATACACATAATCTAAATATGATATAGTGTTTATGTGATCTTATGAAATTTTATTTGAAAACATAATTTATATCCACTTAAATGCAGCATGTATAACAAAGGAAGTATCTGAAAATACTGAAATACAAGAGATGAGACCAGCAATTGATCCCCTCAAACACCAGATCTTTCCTGAGACAGAAATTTCAACCCTAAATGTGAAAGGAGCAAATCCCATCAGCAGGACATAATGGTGCCACACACCAGAAGAAACAATCATCATTCTTTAATGCAAAACCACGCAAAGTTTCTGACAAAAAAAAAAAAAAAAAAAAAAAAAAAAAAAAAAAAAAAAAA
>WHYT01017164.1:72061-110065 GCA_009806455.1 Tetrax tetrax
TTTTCTTTTCTAACTCCCAAATTGATAGCATCCTCTTTTGGCACAAGTTGTTGTTATTAGTCACAGAAGCTTTTTAAAAAAACTATTATTTATTTACTCAAGTTTCTCCAAGCAAGAAATCACAGGCATGTAACCTCATCAGCAGGGAGAACAGATGGACATTCCCATCAGATACTCCTGTCCCCCTAGCCTGGCCTCCTCTTCCCAGCATACTCGATATTCTTAAGTGATGGGATAGAGGTTTGGCTGCCAGCACTACTACCCACGTGCTCAATTTGCAGAGTGCCCACTCCAGTTATCTGGCCCACTCAGCCATGTCGCGGGTGCCAAGTATTGGTGATTTACGATACTCAGGCTGCTCTCCTTTTCTGCTGACACCACACTACTATTCCTTCACTGGGTATGTATTGCCAAAAGATACACAAGAGTAAATAAAAATAATGCAATTGACCTCATCTTTTAATATTAGCTTTTCCCCTTCCATTTGAAGTGAAAGTATAGAACTTCATCAGGGTTTTGAGTTTTTTTTACCTCATTAAAATAATTTTAAAAGAAAAAAAATCTACATAAACTCAAACAACAGTACTAAATTGTAGGCATGGTAAAAGAGTTAAAAGAACATTTTAAGGTTGCAAAGTCAAGTACTCAGTACCAGAATTCAGCCTTCTTTCCCTATGTGTTATCATCATCTTCAATTAGAGACCATAGTAGCACATTTCTCCCCAGGAATCTTGCCACACGCAGTGCAAAAGATGGACTGTCGAGATTTTCGAAGAGCAATGTTCTGGATTTCTCCTGCTTTCAACAGATGGCTGAAGCCTTACACTCCGTCTCTCTCTCACCAGGATTCCAGCACGGAGCCGCTCACTTTCCCTGGGGGTTCTTCCAAGGCACGCAGCACCAGGCACAGGGGGGCTTCAAGCGGGGCATCAGAACAATCTTTCTACAGGAGCTGGATTCCTGTTAAATATCTATCAACTCTGCGTATCAATTTGAGACACACAAGCCTAACGCAAACTCTCAAGGAAAAAAAAAAACAACCCAAAAACCAAACCCAACCCAAAACATTCAGCTTGTGATAAATTCAAGCAGCGTCCCCAGCAACTTCATGTGTATGTATTGGCAATGTCTATGTAATTGGCAATTCAGCAAAATCCTAACCCAGGGTTTGAACACAGGAGCTCATATAATGAGACAAAGCTAATGAAGAGGCAGCTGTGAAATGTCTGAGTTGTGCTGACAAGCAGCCTACGCTGCTGGCTCTGCCAGGGGCAGAGGCCTGGACAGGAAGCAAGACTTCAGGAACAGCAGAGGAAGCAGAAATTCACACCTAGTTTGTGTGCTTGTGTCCTTTTTTGGGGCTGACTTTAAATCACACTCCTTACAATCACAAGCTCAGGCACAGATGTGTACCTTGTCTATGCTGTAATTTTAAGCGCATTAGAGGGGGCTCCCTAGTTCACACTACAGAAGCAAAACTGGAAGGAGACACTAAAGCCTAACGATGACTCTATGGCTAAAGTTATCTGAGATGCCATAAGTTAATGTCCCTGTCACTTGTACACAACGCTATACTGCAGAGATTAAATACAGTGAGAGACACCTGGTCTGATCTTTACAGCCTCCAGACTGCAAAATCTGACAAAACTCCTTTTGGACTTCTGCCGTAACACCTCCAATGGCTTAAACTACAATTCACAATACAATAAAATTTAAAACCTCTAAGTACACCAGCGGTGTTTTGAAAAGGAAATACTATTTCATGAGATAGCACTTTGACTCTTCTGTTTTCCTTCTTATTTCTGCTCCATGACCAGTGAACCCCTGCAAATCAGGCAGAAGCACCAACTCCCACCAGCACCTACAACTGGAAGTGTTTACAAGAAAAGATTTGTGCTTCTAAATTTCAAGATAGTAAAGCAAATTTTTTTCACTTTGAAGATTTGTTGTTGCTGTTCAAGAGGGGCTTTCCTCACCCTAGTCTAAGGCTAGCTTAGAGCTACTTTAAAGATGGGCTTTTGAATTTATCTGCACACACTTCCATTTTTATAGTGTAATCATAGAATCATAGAATGGTTAGGGTTGGAAGGGACCTTCAAAGGTCATCTAGTCCAATCCCCCTGCAAGGAGCAGGGACATCCCTGACTACATCAGGTTGCTCAGAGCCTCATCCAGCCTGGCCTTGAACATTTCCAGGGATGGGGCATCCACCACCTCTCTGGGAAACCTGTTCCAGTGCTCTACAACCCTCATTGTAAAAAATTTTTTTCTAATATCCAATCTAAACCTACCTCCTTCTAATTTAAACCCATTACCCCTTGTCCTATCACAACAGGCCCTACTGAACAGCCTCTCCCCATCTTTCCTGTAGGCCCCCTTGAGGTACTGGAAGACCGCTATCAGGTCTCCCCCAAGCCTCCTCTTCTCCGGGCTGAACAGCCCCAGCTCTCTCAGCCTGTCCTCACAGGAAAGGTGCTCCAGCCCTCTGATCATCTTCGTGGCCCTCCTCTGGACCCTCTCCAACTGGTCCATGTCCTTCTCATGTTGGGGACTCCAGAACTGGACACAGTACTCCAGGTGGGGTCTCACTAAAACAGAGTAGAGGGGCAGAATCACCTCCCTCGACCTGCTGGCCACGCTCCTCTTGATGCAGCCCAGCATGCGGTTGGCCTTCTGGGCCGCAAGGGCGCATTGCCGGCTCATGTTGAGCCTCTCGTCCACCAGCACTCCCAAGTCCTTCTCCTCAGGGCTGCTCTCAATCCATTCTCCGCCCAGCCTGGATTTGTGCCTGGGATTGCCATGACCCAGGTGCAGGACCTTGCACTTGGCCTGGTTGAACTTCTAGAGGTTGGCACGGGCCCACCTCTCCAGCCTGTCCAGGTCCCTCTGGATGGCATCCCTCCCTTCCAGCGTGTCGACGGCACCACATAGCTTAGTGTCATCGGCGAACTTGCTGAGGGTGCACTCTATCCCACTGTCCATGTCGCTGACAAAGATGTCCAACAGGGCCGGGCCCAACACGGACGCCTGAGGACGCCACTGAAATGGCGATATGAAATCTTAAAAGAAATCATCACAGTAATTCTGGCTCATGCGTTAAAAAAATATCCCATGTGGCTACTTCTGCCCTAAGATTGCTTTCTGAAGCCCTCAGAGGAAAGAAACCTAAAGATCTTCCAGTGATACCATACCAAAGAATTCATTCATGCACTGAAAACGGTTCAGTTGATGATTTACGTCTCTCGCCAGAATTCACATGCTTTTTCCTACAGCAGTACCAGTTCGAGTCACAAGCACATATAAAGACTAAATATTTTAAAATTAAAAAAAATCCCACACCTTTAATCAGTAAAGACATTATGTTAAAGACACGTATAAACACTCAATTATGATTTTTAGAGGCACTGCAATATAGGATTGAATGGGGTCAAAGCCCACAGTCCTCAAATCCTGATTAAAAAAAAAAAAAACAAAAAAACCCAAAAAACCAACCAAACAAAACCCAGTTCAATTTTAAGCAAATTCATTCTTTGTCCTTACTAATTCTAGTGGAATACTTCCAGAACAGTTTTGCTCTGAAGACAAGGAACTTTTCTTCTAACTCCCACCTCTTTATTAATAGGTGACCATCCATTCTTGTACCAAACCTGACTTTTAAATAAAATAGGTCATCTTCCCTCCAGCTTTTTCCCGCCAACCTTTTATTTTCAGTTGGCCCCATTCCACCACTTCCGCACCCTTAATCCTTGGAACATTTTCTCTATAGCTGCTTCTGTTTAATTTCATCTTGAATACAAACAATCAGAAATACATGCATTATTCCACACAAGTTTCACCAGGGCTTTGAACCACACACTGATGAAAATCAGCTCAACACTTCTCTGTGTTTATTAGAAATGCCTTTCCAGACAGGATGGAATTTGTCTTTTTCACACTTACAGCCATTCTGCAATTAACTACGAAAGCCAGGACTTTCTCTTCCCCAGACAAGCTGATGAGCAACCTGCTCACAACAGAAACTCTCAGCTTCACATACAAAACTAAGGATTTCATCCTACTTCTACTACTGCAACATTTAACTCATTCCAGTTCTTTCCTCATTTCCAGTCCTTCTCTATTTGACAGTGCTTCCCGCAGAGTGTCCTCAACAAAATTTATTAGCAGATGCCCACTCTCTTACGCCAACATAATTAATGACAATATTGTATACATTGTCTCCCGATCAACCTCCACGCCTTCTGCAAAGAGGCACATCCTTCAGCAGTGCTCAGGCCACCTCATCTCAGCATTACAAGGCTGACAGAGTTTTGGTGAGAACTGCAAGCCTGGTGACCTGTTCAGATCACGTAGGTGCCCAGCCTACACGACACGCAAGCTCTGATGCAGCCAGTCAGCCCTAGAACAAACTGACTGCAATACGACAAAGATATCTTTATCCTAAGTTATGGTATCCTGTGACATTCTCCTGAAATTTATTGTTACTCCCTGTGCTGAATTCCAGCATGGAAGGATGTAAGCTAGCAGCCTTTCTATGGCTGTTGCCCTTCATCGGAGCTATCTCCCATCTCCAACATCTGCACACGCAGACCAGCAGCTGTACTTGCACGGGGAGAGAACGGAGCAGGCAATTCTGCAAAATGCAATCTATCAGCCACTGCCTCTGCTCTCTTCTCTTGCCTGGCTCCCCTCTTCCTTCTGATCAGCCTCCTTGCATCTCCCTCATAGATGCTGAAAGGTCAACCATTTCATACTTGGCAGGAATGCTGTAGCCAGCTTCGTACCAGACCAACCTGAAGGCCAACTCCTGCTTATACATCTCTCCTCCCTAACTCCACAATCGGTGACCAACATTGCCCTCAGCATCCTGTCCTTGGTTGAGATGCCAACGGCATCCAAACAACAAAAGAAAAGTCAGATCATGTAATGCGTTCACTGAAAGCAGACAACACAAGTAACAGCCAAGTTATGTGATAACACAAGTCAGCGTAAAATTGCTGGGTTATCCTCCCCTCAATATATGCCTTAAGAAGGACTTCCCATCAGGATAAAGCCTAAGAGGGAGCATTGCATCAATTCTGAAACTGAAGGTAAGAAACCTCTAATTCACACAGCTATTTACAAGCTACAAAGATGGTTAACCTCCAGTACCTAACGTCACCATGAACAAACATCAATACACAGCAAGCTTTAATCATACTGTAGGGAACAGAAGATGATACTGCAGATCCATAAATTGCTTTTAGAGGGCAGTACGAGACAGGTTTGCCTTCTCCCTCGTTCCTTTTAGGTGCCAAGGCTCTCCCAGTCACACGACAACAGAACACAGCCTACTGTGCCTACGGCTATGAGCTGTGCATAACTTGGCTTCGTTCGGCTTTCTTCAATCCGTGCTGTTTGATCCCCCAGGTCCTTCTGAACATCAGGGAACACATGTTCCCTGCAAAAACTGACACAGGTTGCCCAGGGAGTTGTGGAGTCTTCAACCTAGGAAATATTTAGAAGTTGTCCAGACATGGTCCTGGGCAACTGGCTCTAGGTGGACCTGCTTGAACAGTGGGGCTGGACCAGATAAGCTTCAAAGGTCCCTTCCAGTCTCAACTGGTCTGTGATAACATGTCCTTGGTGACTGTCAATTAAGAGAAAGCATTTGTCACAGGGCGCCCTAAACATCTTCAAAATCCTTAAAATTTTGCCTCTCAAGCCCTTAGAAAAGCTCTCCTCCCATTTGATCTAGAAATACCGTACAGCTGTAATATCTCAGGTGCATAACAACTGGCAGCCAAAAGCCTTCTAATTACTGACCATCAGTTCCCTTTTTCTCTGAAAACAGCACGCTATCATCACAGCTTTGGCCCAATAGCTTTACTAGCTATGATACTATAGACTAAGTGCCATACATTCAGGAAAAAAGAAAAATTTAAAAAAGCAAGCCTCAGGAAAACTTTAGCAGCATGTATTAATTCTGGTGAATCACAGCATCTACACTGAAGCACAACAAAGAAGTTCATCTTTTTTTTTTTTTTTTTTAATATGCTTGCCATGAGTTATACATGCACCCAGAAATTACTAACAGTTTGCTTTACCTCAGTTTTACTGATAGAAACCCCATGAAAAAAATCACTGATTGTACCCCAAAGACTGGCAAGGTCTCAAAGGTGCACTGACAGCACCCCCTCAGCAGTAGGGCAAACCTCCTACCCAAGGACTCAATATGCCTGCATTCACTTGGTTGCTAACGGTTCATCGGCTAATGGTTTGTCAGAATGGCCAAAGTTCAGCTGGCAAAACTCCAGACGGACAGCAAAAGCCACGTACTTCTTCCAAACACCCTGCAAGATGGCCTCCTGTTTGCACACTGCTGCAACATCTCAGGGCAGGCTCTTTTAAGATCTGGAAAGAAAAGTCCCTGGTTGTCCCAAACGTTTGTAACCACATGCTCCACATCATTGCAGGTTTGACACGTACTCTCACCCTGCCAATCGGCACTTCTCACAGAGGAGGGGATTTGCCCAGGAAGATGACTACAGCTCTCGACAGCTGGTTGTCCCTTTTAACCTTATCTTCTTCTTGGTGCAACTTCAGACAAGACACATTGGCTGCAGAAATTACTGCCAAAGCTGCAGGTCAAGTTCCCTAGCAGCACATCAGCCATCTGGCAAACATCTGCACAACAGCCGAGTGCTGCCCACGATTAGCCCGGCAAGGGAGAGTACTGCTTGCCAGCAACGATCCGTTACCTACATGACAAAAGCATCAGCTACACAACATGAGTCAGATGCCTCCGTAGGCGATTCCAGAGAGGAATTATGGGTTGGTTTGTTTTTCTTGACATCGACACCCAGGCAATGAATTGCAGAGACACTTCTCTCCTCACCTCCACTCCGCAGCCAGAGCCACCCCACTGCGCAGAGGATCTCTCAGCAGGGGGAACCAGCATGGGCCATCCCCCCACACCACAGAGCTCACGCTTTAAAAGAAGTTTAGCCCGCCTAGAAACAAGCTTGCACTGAAATACAGAACTTCCAAGGGGCATCTGCTCCATACCATTTAGTACAAAGACACTGCAATATTCTTGTCAAAAAAACCCAAACGTGTTGCGGAGGTAACACAATGCTATTTTAAACCCTGTTGTTTTGATTAGACTTGCTGGGGAATATGCAATTAGGCATACTGGCCCTTTACCACAGGTAAAGTCATGGACAAGGAATTCTTCTGCTGGCATTTCAGTTACTGATTTCAGTAACTACCATGTGTCTCTCAAAAACGCCTCACCTGTAGCTGTAGCAGGTAAAGGGGCATCCTGCCCTAGTGACAAACTACTGATGGTGGGGCATCCCCTCCTGTGTCATAGTTCAGCCCCAATCGGGACCAGACTGCGCAGTCTCTCTCTCACTCCCCCCACCCTCTGAGAGAACAGGGGGAGATAATGTAAGAAAAACGGCTCGAGGTTTGAGATAAGGACAGGGAGAAATCCTTAAAGTTACCGTTATGGGCAAAACAGACTCGACTTGGGAAAAACTATTCATTACCAAAAACAGCAGGAGAATGAGACACAGATCAAGATAACCTCCCCCCACCCCTCCCCCTTGCCGAACTTAACATTATGTCTACCACCTTCTCCACCACCCCCCCGAGCAGCACAGGGCAGGAAGAGGGAATGGGGGTCGCGGTCAGTTCATCATGCGTTGTTTTAGCCGCTGCTTCATAGTCAGGGGAAGAACTCACATTCCTCCCCTGCTCCAGTGCGGGGTCCCACCCATACGCCACAGTCCTTTGTGAAACTGCTCTGGCGTGGGTCATCTCTTCCACGGGGTGCAGTCCCTCCAGAATGGCTGCCCCAGCAGGCCCTCCATGGGCCACAGCCACATTCAGGCATCCACCTGCCCCAGTGTGGGGGGGGTCTTCGTGGGCTCCAAGTGGATCTCTGCTCCTCTGTGGACCTCCATGGGCTGCAGGGGGACAACCTGCTCCACCATGATCACCACCACAGGCTGCAGGGGAATCTTGGCCAGGAGCGGCATTACTCCTCCCCCTCCTTCTTCACTGACCTTGATGTCTGCAGCTGTTCCTCTCACAAGAAAAGTTCTTCAGAATAGGCTGGCAGATGCCTCTCAGAATCTCATTCACATCATCCATCTCATCTCCTCTCCACTTCTTGCAGCCAGGCTGGGCTGAGTTGGGCCCAGTCGGCTGCCTGGTGAGAGGCCAGAGGGTGGGGCCTGCAAGGCCCACGAGACCTGTGCCTCCCCCTCTGTACCTCTGCCCCCGCTCAGCTTCTTCACATCTTCTCTTTTTTGTTTGTTTTTTTTTTCCCTCCTGTTTTCCCCTTCTTAAATACGTTATCACAGAGGCGCTATCACAGAACATTCTGCTCCCAATCGGCTCAGCCTTGGCCAGCAGTGGGTCCACCCTAGGCCCAGCCGAGTCCACTGAACAAAGGGGAGCGACTGCTAGCAGTTTCCTACAGAAGCTGCCACCTTAGGCCCCCCTCACTAAACAAAACCACAACACCCTGCAATCTCAACTAGGCATCTAGGGTCTAAATCGTGTTCCTCAAAGCATGTTAGCAAAGGCCAACCAACCATTTGTATGATCCTTAGATAGTTTTCCAAGAACAGCAAGCTTTATTGTTTCAGTTTCAAGAGACCAGTCATAAATATTCGGTGCACATATCCTAACACAATAACACAGTGTACACTACCCATTAGGATGGAAGAACTATGTAAACCAATACTTTAAGAAGAGCAAGGCTATTTTCCCATGACATTCAGAAATACCTCAAGTCGATTTTATATACATGCATTTTGTTGAGAGAGATCGTTGTCAGGTTCCCCACTCCTTTCTTTCTTTGAAAAAAAAAAATAAATTAAAAAAATTAAAAGAACATTCTTAGTTTATATCGAGAATCCCATTTTAGATCATGAAAACCTAAACGTAAAAAAAACCCACAGCCTCATCCCTTTTTCTTCATATATACTTAATTTTATATTACATTACATTTAATATAGAAATAAAACTAAACTTGCTCTATAATTTTGTTTCTCTCAACCTAGTTTGCAGATGCTCAGTTTCCCTACAGAAATCTAACCTATTTGGATGCAAGTAAAAATCACCATCTTCAGTAATGGCCTCTTTAAAAAAGTAAAAAAAGTTTGTCTGAAGACGCACATTAAAACCGTGAGGGTCAATTACCCACTGTTAGTCATTCCAGTCGCCTCCTACTACAGTATGTGTCTGGGGATAAAGAGCTGGAACCAATTTCTCCTCTAATTCAATTTTTAAGATTTCTGTAATCTCCATATATAGTTCTTTGAACTGGTCTCCCTTCAGATTTCTCTTTCTTCACTTACTTCGCTGTACCAGTCTGCCTTTGCAAAAGCTGTCTAATATATTCTTAGAACCAAAATGGTCATGAGGTCCATACTATAATCTTCACATCATCTTCATGATACTGCCCATATTGCACTTCTAGGTCTAAAGTCTGATTGAGACAGCAGAAACATTTCTATATCAAAAAAGTTTCAAAAATCATTGCAAAAGTGCCTTAAAAAGATTTTAGAGAAAATACGAAATTAAATTGTCACATATATGCTAAATATCTGTCTTTTCATTGGCTCAACACGACTGCATGTTTATCCTTCTCTTTCACGTAATGATCTAAAAGCAGAGTTTCCTCTTCTGTAACATGCTCAGCACCACACATTACTACAGTCCTGCAGCTGAACCTGAAAAAAATCTGCTTAACTGTTACCACGCTAGAAACGTATTTAGCATGATACAAACCCAATACACCCAGCTGAACAGAACAGCCCCTCGCTATTCCACCTGAACATCTGGGCACCACCATCCCAAATCAGGTAGAAGTTCACAGGACTTGGCTGACACACAAGGGCCAGTCTTCCAGAGGGGTCGGATGCAGGGTCAAGGTCTTCCTGAGACTGGATTCATTAAATGACACATGGACTTTATTTGGTTATATAAGGGCAGCACCACCCACAACCGTTATTTAATGCAGATGAACGATACAGAAAACATGAAGGCTTGAAGCCCCTTTTCTTGTCCTTCATGACTTTCAAAGCACAATTTCTGTTGTTTGTCAAGAAATGCTGACAGACCATGTATCAAATACGTGTGCTACCTCTTTCTATCTTCCATTCTCCTCCTCTCTCCCTCTCTTTATATCCTGAGAAAAAATGTCAAGTGTCACAAAAAATGTGAAGTGACACACACTCTACTCTCCTTCGGAAGAAGCAAAGCCAGACCATACAACGTGACTTCTCCAATGCCCACACAATCATAAGTTCAAAGCAAAGGCAAAAATCACCTCAAAACCACATTCAAGAACAACACAAAGTCAAAGAGAAGGCTTTATAATCCTTTCTTTAGAAGGATTAAACATTGCTTGGATTAAAAAAAAAAAGGGTATCTTTACTCTTGGCTGGTAACGAAAACTGCAATATATTAACACTGTTCTTTCCTTTTATCCAGTGCACTTGCACCAAAATTTTATGGGTAATGTAGCACAGAAAGAATTTTGCCCCAAATGCTGTTTAGCTCAAATTCTTCCATTGATTACTTAGCATCAGTTATTATACATAACACAAAAAAATCCCAACAACAACAACCACCTACAACAGAGGGGCAAGAACTAGCAGGAGATGCCAATTTGTGAAGCAGTAACTGTTTTTTACCTGATGACTGCAGAGAGCTTGGAATAATGGTACTGCAATCTGATTAGTGTGGCTCACTACTACTTTTATTAAATAATAATTTACAATAATGAACCCTCAGATGACAGAGATTAAAAGAATTAAATATTACAGTAAATTCGGGTGATGCTAAATACATGACCAGATTAGATCCCTAGAACAGACTCTCGCATGTACGTTCATTGATCTTCAGGACTGTCCTCCTCCGAACCAGCTGTTCCATGTCAGCTCTGTGTATACATCACAGCAGGGAGATTAACCCCTACCGCGTCATCTCCATTTCTGCTATCTCACTGATGTAGTGACACATCCAAACATCCAGCAACAACCTTCCTCTGCAGTGGATATACAGATAAAATGAAGCCCACTCATCAGCTCAAGCCCTCCCCTCCTTCACATGCAGCCACAGAGGTCAGGCAATGGGGACCACTCCAGTACAGATGTTAAAGGTCTTTTCAGAAGTAGAAACTGGTCATCTCGGGGCGGGGGGGGAGCCCCCAAGGAAAATGCTTGTGTTTTAGCATTGTGTTTGGCCCCACAACCACCTGCCTTACACCAGTCCTCTACAGTCAGATAAACAGGACACCATCAGCAAGGCTTTGACGAGAGTCCCAAGCAACACTGTCAGTGGAGAAGCCCCTGAGTTCAACCCTGGAAGAAAACATATTGGTACCTGCTCTCTCTCAGATGTTTCAGTATAGGAGCTGAAAAAGTGTTATTCTAAACAAGACAATAAAATCTTGCATTTCTTTTTGACAGTCTCACACGCACATGAGCAAAAGAAAGCATAAGAGCAAAATACGAAAGAAGACCCCAAGGACAAGGCAACATGTGTTTATAAATTAATTACGTTCTTTCATCCATCAGCTCCTCGAAAAGGACAACTGCATAGATCAAAGCACTCTGTTACACACCAGAATTTTTACTGCTCCAAACAAAATTAATTCAAAAGGAAAAACACCTCACATCTTAAATTTTAGGATGGAACAACAGCCATTAATCATTTGAAGAACTGATGCAATGCATGCCTTCAAGAATCCTCTCCAGCCAGGGATGCTGCAAGACACATTCCTTCTCGCTTTCACTCCTAGTTGGGTTTCCATCTATGCCAAACTTTCATCAAATCTAGCCACTTGCTAGAGAGACATTAAATTAACACTTGTCTGCCTTTGTAGCCTATTCTCTGAGATGTAAACCCATCCCTCCTCTCAGAGAGGACATCACAAGTCTTCCAAGGACAAGCAAGATACAGATGAGCTGAAGGAGATGAAAGCAGCAGCTCACGCAAGCTCATCCAAATTTCTTATGTAAAGGCCTTTCAAGTTGTGCTTGTACATCTGCTTAAAGAGACAGGACATTTCCTTGAAGGCCAAAGAAAAAGATGCTTCCACATTGAGAAGGGAAACACCACCATTTTGACACAAGGTCTAGTTAGATTATCTGCAGTAAATTCAACAGTTTAAAGAGCACAACAGAAAGGAGAGGAAAGAAATCCCCTAAATAAACAAATACGTGACTGCAAAAATGACTGGATGCTGCCTTCAGAGAAGGGGAGAAAGTGGAGAATGCAAGATTTACAAGGCTTGCTGTAAGGCCAGGAACAGAAGTTTTCCTTCTACATCTATTTGCGTGCCAGGTGCTCAGCAAATCGTGTATTTATGGGTTTATCACAAGAAAGGGGCTATGGCTTTTAAAAGTGGTCATCTTTCCTCACTGTACTGTTTAGCAACTCAATAGGCAAAAGCAGGGAATTAACCTCAAGCACAATTATCTATTTAAAATCCATTCTCACCCGCTGCTATTCAAGTATTTCTCTGTGTTCCCCAAGAAATAATCCAGTAAATTACGTCCTGCCCCCCTTTGATCTGTCACTATTTTTCATCTGTGAGTTCAGGGTTGTTCCCATTTTGCTTTTAAGGCAAGCTCAGGCAGCAGATTGCCCTCCATGGTCTGGCACCATTAGACTGCACTGTGCAATTCTGCTCTTCATCCTCCTGGAGAGAACCATCTGCTTTACAGGTTTTAGATGCTGACCACCTGGGTGGAAGTAACTTCATTAAAAATAATAATTAAAAAATACTTTTGCACAGTACTTCCACTTACTTAGGATGTACATGTATAACAAAAATATTCTCTGTGTTTTTTAAAAAGACATTACACCTACAGTTTCTAGTTACTACAGTATCTAGTCACCAAGGAGTTCTTGGTTTTATTATTTTGTTTCAGTTTAGTGTATTTTTCCACAGTGCCTTAAACTTCTGCAGAAATTTCATGCATCCTTTCACATCATCACCACAGACTTGTCGTTGGAGCAGACATCTAGAAAATATATATGATAAAGGCTCTAAATTCCTTTAAAATTCATAAGAAATAGTCAATAGTAAAGTTCAAACAGGTAAATGGAATACTTATATCAAAAAGAAAGAATAAAAGATGGGAACTAACATTTTTTTTTTCTAATTGAAAAACATAAATAGCATATAAAAATTATGCTCTGAGCTGGGAAGTGCCTCATTAATCCAGTCAGCATGTATGAGCAGGGAGCTTTTCAAAACCTTTTAACATCTGCCTGATTCTGTCCCTTGGAAATCCTTTTCCATTTCAGTGGGATGAAACAAAGACCTAGGCAAAGTACTTTCTAAAAGCCTCTGGCTATAGACAGCCCGCTGCATACATCGTTATATACAAATCCTTGGGGGGCAGGGAAGGAGGAAGGAAAAAAAAAAAAAAAGGTAAAAGGCAAAATTAACTCAGTCTTCAAATCCCACTATTTGCTTGGGTGTTGTTTCCTAGGAGTTCATAAATCATTCCAATTTACCTTTTTAACCCCCAAAATCTTCTGTTTTCTGCTACCATTAATATTTATATCACTTGTTTGACGCTGTGCTTCTCTGAATCGTGAATAATCAAACTACAGGTTTCATCCCTGTCCTGCTCCTGTTACACCTTTATGGAGTACTCCACATGAGTCAGCCAAAACCTTTCTGATAAACATCAAATTAATATACCTTTCCAAAGAATAAAGCATCAAACTCCCACATGCTCCAAGAGAACAGAAAGGGCTGTATCATGCAATTTGCAAGGTTTTTGAAAACATGGGGTTTTTAAGTCTTTGGCACAAAGATTAGAGCAATGTATCTAGCCCCTCTATAGAGCAAACATGTCCTACTGTTCCCAAAAGTGTGCGTTTCTTTCAAATTCATTTCCATTGCAGCATCTGAACCAGGTCATTCTTTAGCTCTTCCTCATCTCTGCCGGTAAGAAACAGCGACGCAAATGAACAGAACTAATAAAATATAGATAGACAGATAGATACAAGCATACTATAACAAACACAATAAAAAATAGTGATTAAATACCACTGAGGGTTCATCTGTTCTGAAGTGAATATACAGAACATTGTGAAATTGTACCTGCAGTCTCTTGACTGCGTTGGACCTCAGTGTTCAGGAAGGGTAACAGCACCACGCCAAAGAACACCACCAGCAGGCACATTTCCAGTGAGGAACAGACACACTGAGCCACCTTCTTCCCAGCTCTATTGCACAAATAACATAACATTTTGCCCTTTAGAAGCAGCTTTCATCAGAGAACTTCTAATTAGGTTTATTAACCAATAAATTAAGTTTCCCAGTGATTACTATGTACCCACCCTTTGCCCTTCCCCAGAAACCACGGTGTGAAGATGCAGCGCCCCTGGCTCAACCACGGCGGCGATCAGCCATCGCACCCTCTGCGGCCCCTGGAGCTCACGGCTTAGAGCTCAACCCAGCTACCACAGGCCTAACTCAGCCTAGCAGAAATAACTGTTCTCACCTCCTTCTGGAGAAAATCCAGTGGCAAAAATATAATGACAAGCAAGCAGTTCAATGGAACTATAGCCACCCCAAAGCGTGTTAGGGACCAACACAAGTGGTCACTTCCATAGTCGATAGTGTTGGGGCTGGGGGGGAATAAAAGAAGTGGTTGCCTATGAGCTGCTTATGCTAAAACCAGCAAACAGTGGCCAAGAGCAACAGGTCTACCCAGGCCGTATATAATGAGCTAACAAATAAAACAAGGAATGGAAGAGCCACATTAGATTCCAGAAAAAAAAATTGATACTAATGTAGGAACCAAAACAGTGTTAACACCTACTTCTCTGTGCTATTTATTGCTGTAGCAATGTGGTATTTATACTGCAGCTATCATGGAATAAAAGATTAAACTCAGTATAACTTTCTCCGACTTCTAGAAATACCAAAGCAGGAACGCTGTACAGTACCTTGGGACAACAATTAACCAAAATAAACCTGTATCTGCTTCAACCTTACTTGCACATACGCGATTACAAAATTAGGAGACACCTAAGAGTTGCTTGCAGGACAAAATATTTGGAAAAAAACGTTAGTAAGCGAATAGAAGTACAGCTGAAAGCTCTGCAAACATAAGCAGTGACACAGAGGAGAGGAAATTTGTGCTCCACTCGGTCAGAGGTCACACAAGTACCGAGCCCTTAAGCTGTTCCTGAGACCAGAGCCCACTATATTAAAGTTCCCCTCAGCAAACACTCTGACTGGTTATGAAATATTAACTACAGTGAGAATCATCGCTCAGCATTAACAGAAGTTACCCGCTACGCAGAGGGCCAAGCTTTACATTTCCTTTGAGAACCGCAGCAAGTGGCACTTGCTGCCATTCTTCTTTCAAAAGTTGTTCCCAGTGAAGAATTAGAAGTTGATTCTTCCTAAGTTGGGAGCAGAGAACACACATGCCCAATTCCAGAGCAAAAGAAGGTCTTTTAATATCCAATTCCAGAGGAAAAAAAGGCCATTTAATACATCTTTAGATGAGGTATTATACTAGGTACTTCAGTAGCATCACATCCGTTACTGCGGTCCACCCTGGATGTAGGGTCTCAGATGGCTGCACAGCAGCGTTACAGCACTCGCTGCACTACCGCTAGCGTTACCAAATGCAGACAAACTGTATTTCATAGCATGGGATGTGAGAAGCTAAGAAAGACTTAAAAGCTTCAAGTCCAACCAGAGGCTAATGTAGTTTATCTGTTTGAATTCCATAAATCTCATATATGAACCACGGCAGCTGATAAAGAACTGGCATATTGATACTAAAAATCCGCAGCTCTGTTTCACCAATTTAAAAAGCTTTCACAGGAACTTCTGCATTATCCGTTAGCCCTTAGACACAGCATTTAATGGACAGCCAAGATAAAGCAAAAATCGCACTGATTCCATGTGTTTCTGAGAAAAGGAAGTGACCCAAGGAGGAAGGGAGCTCCAGACAGAGCAAAGAGACACAACAGGAAGAGCCAAGGCCGGGCGCACTGAGAAAGCAGAGAGAGGAGGTGGTCACAGAGAGGTGGTCTAGAATGAGAGGTTAAACTCTTCCCCTCCCTCCCCATATTTTCAGCAAGAGGTTCTGGTGAAAGAAAACAGGACTGTAAAAAATTTTAAGCAGTCTTAAGTAGTTCTCAGTCCCAGTATTCAAGTAGTCTTCACCCAAATGTGAGTCAGAAACTGACATAACATCGGGTGCCTGTCCCATGAAGGCTGGAAACATCACATCAGCCACTTAAGATTCTGCAAAAGGAAAACATAGGAGGAGGAGACATCATCAGAAAATCACCACTTCAGGTCTCCACAGCCTAGATAAGGAATACAGCTAACAGTTTCCCAAGAAAACGAAATACAAAGTTACATACATGTTGGCATTCCTTATACTAGGTCAGCTGGCTTCCTGAAGGATGGCATAAAGAGGGTACGACCAAGAGTAAGCAGATCATTTATCACTAGGTTTGAAAAATCTTTATAAACAAACTTTATGATTGAAAAGGAGATGCTAAAGAATCAGAAATTACTTTTTAACTGATATTCCTCGGAGTACAGCAAAATGAAACTTGTAGGGATAGAAATCAAAACCTGAGAAGACTGTAACAAACACAGTACAGGCATCAAGAGATACATCAAGTATATAATCAGCTAGTATTTAGTATACAAGTAAAACAACTGCAAACTAAGACATAATTTTGAGCACTGCCACAAGCAATGTTGCTACTTTTGAAGAAGAATGTTAGCTTATTTACTGTAAACACCTCAAATATCCTCAAAATCTATGTCAAATGCATACACTGTCTGACGCTTCACCAGGATAAAGTGTAGTATGTCTGCACATACACACACAAGTGCATGAAACCCAGCTCAAAATAAGCGCAAAATGTATCTTGTATGCTCATACACACACACTGATTTCATATTTACTTTAAGTTTAGAAGTGAACAGTTGACCCCCCTTACACTGGTTCCACAGAGAATTACTTCAATGAAAACAAATACAATCTTTTCATCTTCTGAGCAAATTACATAAGTATAATTTAGGTATATTTACCACACAGAAATCATAGCGAAGCGTCATTCTGTACTGAATTTCTTGATGACAAAAGCATCACAGCTCATTTGCCACGGGATGACTCAAATATTGAGTCTAGGATTATTCTGCCATACTCAGACAAATATCAGCAGATATTCCATATAGTAGCAATATAAGGACTACAGCAAACTACTTTTCAAGAAATGGTGCGTTTCTCCTATAATTTAAATATCATAACTTCAAAATGAAAAAAAGCATTACATACTTTGGCTATGCATATTAAACACGCCCAGATTGCACATTTGACCTGACTCCACCAGGTACTGGTACTTATTCCTTCCCGAGCATTCGGGAAAATACTTTATTTCAAAGAAATGACAGAGTACCTTCAGTTTCCCTAATAACCAAATGTAATTTCAGCCCAAGGGTTCACGGCAGTCTCAGCTAATCATGCTCCTGGCCATTGCAGCCCCCATCGCTCCCTTGTGCCGGCTCCTGGTCTCAGTCACCCTTCAGCAAAATGAACCACTCGAGCATACTAAACCAGCAAAAAAGCTAAGCTCTGTATTTAATTACATAATTTTGGCCAGGTTTGACTTCAGCAGTCTTAGTATACTAGAATGGCTGAACATGGGTCCAGGGGAGCTGCTGAGCCCAGAGGGACAGGACAGCCCCCAGCCGGCCAAGCTGACCGCAAATGCGGCTCCAGAGGTCACCGCCACGCTGGAGGAAAGCGTCACTTACACTGGCTCAGCATTTCAGGAGATGAAAGGAAAATGGAGGACCTTGACACCTAGGTCTTCTCACCAGAGAAAACATCTTCTGCAGGACTTGTTTCGCTCTCTTCAACCGACACTACGTATAATGAATTACAATAATTCAGCGATTGCGTCAGGCCAAAAGGATAGCGGCAGTTATGCGGTTGGCAAACTAACAGCAGTGACAGTACAAGAACATGCTCTAAATTCCTTATGTAATGAGCAGAATTTACTCTTACAGTCAATTTTACAAAACTGTCTCAGCATTTTAACTTTAAACCCAAAAAAGCAACAGCACATATTAAAAAAAAAAAAAAGGAAAGAAAAGCAGAGCAATCTCTTCATGTATCTCAAAAAAAGAAGCAATTAAGACTTGTACTTTTCCCAGTATCATCAAGGACACTGGAAAATTGCACAGAAAAGAAGAAAATTGCCAGGAATTACACTATTTTTGTAGATGAAAGGATAGGGAAGAAGTGGGAGGAGGATGAGCTATCTTCCATATTGTGTAGTTAATTTTCCAATTGAATTGTCATAGCAATGCTTT
This sequence comes from Tetrax tetrax, assembly GCA_009806455.1. Lineage (NCBI taxonomy): Eukaryota > Metazoa > Chordata > Aves > Otidiformes > Otididae > Tetrax > Tetrax tetrax. Next base: position 90,444 of record WHYT01017164.1, read on the forward strand.
TACTTCAAAGTTTACCACACAATGGCAGAGACATGAACCGCTATCAAACCTCCCAAATGCAGCTCCGATTTTCAGTCCAGAACTACATCATTATCTTTGTACTAAACTTCACAAAATAAAGTCGTTTTGAAAACTCGCAGAAAGGTGAGGTTGCTCCAAACCCCAAGGTAACAAGCATGGATTAATCAGTTTCTCCAACTCTCTGCTTGTTATATCAAAAAAATGGGTTACATTAAAAATTCTTGCTTTTCTGTATCTTAAATCAAGATAGTCAGTAAGGTAGCTTTAACCTTTGAAATGTTGTACTTGTCAGGCTCCAGATCACGTGTTATTTTTTGGAGGATATAGTTCTCTCTCCTTCAAGAAGTATCAAACATTACTCAATTTGGACTCAAAGATGTCTTGCACAAATGGCTTCAAAAGCATATTTATGCAACAGAGAAGAAGAAAGCAAGGAGGGATAACAATGAAAGACCATCAGGCATTGTCATTGTCAAAAACTCCTCCACCAAACACCCTCACACAGCTTGACTGCATCTGCACAATGAGAAACTACTGAAAAATACACACCTGTGTGATACTTTAAAAATACACGTGTTCCTTTCTTTTTGGCCCAAGAATCCTCCCCAGACCACATCCCCCTCACTGCTTGCTTAGTGCATTGAAGTAATGTACGTAGCAGATACCATGGAGACCCAGATTAAGAAGCCACCAAAAAGAATTTCCACAAAAAAAAGCAGTGAGATTAATATACTAATTATATGTTTCTTCACAACTATGTTTAAACCATCTTAAACAGCCACAATACTTAAGGAATGCACAGGAGAGAGTATTTTCCCCTGAAATGCAGTGTAAGTTTTTCTGCCTGCTTAAGCTAAAAGGGCAGCCACGATTTGTCTCAGGGTCTACCGAAAGATTCAAAAGTCACTGGAAGCGTATGATGATAATGGAGAACTAGGAATTTCTCATCTCTTAAATAATCTTTCTTGCACCATCTTATCCATCCTTTTATCAGCAGGAAGAGGATAAAAGGCTCTTATCCTGGACAATTAAGTAGATCACTTGTTTCCCTTACATAGTTTATTAATTAAGAATGCAAATATAATCTTAAACTTCATCACAGCCCAAAAGACTAGGCTTTTCCTTTTTCCTGTGATTTTCACTATGAGGTTTTTCTTCTCTTTTCTTATAGATACTTTCAAAAAACCCAACTGTTTTATTTGTGACTTGAAACTCATGGCAGTTCAGCAAAAATGACTAAAAAAAAATCCTATCCTTCCAGCTAACTGCATCATAATAAAGGGTCTTCTCCTCTTCTGTTTGTTTTACAAGTCCTATCGCCACACCAGTGCAGGAAAGGATACACTCTTGGAAGATCTGATGGATTTAGATTAGATATTAGGAAAAAAAATTTTACAGTGAGGGTTGTAGAACACTGGAACAGGTTGCCCAGAGAGGTGGTGGATGCCCCATCCCTGGAAACATTCAAGGCCAGGCTGGATGAGGCTCTGAGCAACCTGATGTAGTCAGGGATGTCCCTGCTCCTTGCAGGGGGGTTGGACTAGATGACCTTTGAAGCTCCCTTCCAACCCTAACCATTCTATGATTCCATGGATCAAAGTAAGATGATGTTGGGCAGAAACTGTCATATATTACTTCTTCCTCAAGTAGTCTCATAAGATAAAGGTTGGGGTTTTTTTAAACAAACAAAAAAAAACCAAAAAAAAAACCCCCAAAACAAACTATAAAACTTTACTCTTCAGTCAAAGTGCCAAAGCACATTATATAGTTTAACTAAAGCAATCTCTAGTACCCAAAATCATCTGAGGAGGCATCCCACCACCCTGCTACTCAGCCTCTAATAGAAGTTTCTCACTGGAGTGTGACTGAGCAGTTCAACTAATCAGCTTTTGAATTCCTATTGGTTAGGATTTCTAAATTATTATGCTCTGATTTCTCCTTTCTAATATTTACCTTTACATCAGGCTTTCCATGTCTGTTTCTAAATGACATAGATATCATGTGAGTAATCTCTTCTGGCTGAAAATGTATTTTATTTTAATTGGAATTGAAAACTTGTTTGAGGGGTGGCAGGAGGAAACTGTTCCTATTTCCTGCTATAGTTCTCTCAGCATCTAATTACACCCATAAAGAGAAACAATGGGGAGGCTGTGTTATTTGGTTTAATGTGGTTAATTACACGATTCCCAGTATGCATGCAAATACACCAAAGCCGCACAACTGATACAGCACCAACACAGCACATTTATCAGCTGTAACAGTTGGACTTCAGGATCACATACGGTATAACACTTATTTACTGGAAAAGGCTTCTAGTGCACAAGAAAAAATGGCAAATGCAGAACAGGCATCAAATCAAAAATTCTAACTATTAGCATCCATATTTTCCACAAAATTCTTGTCAATATGAATTAACTTCTTGCAACTAGAAACACGCCCTTTTACTGAAATACCTTCCCCCGTGCCTTCCCTCTAGATAGATAGTTCGGGAGGTCCTTTTTTATACTCCCATACCCCAAAATACTAACAAGAGTTGAACCAAACACTTCACTTCCAAAAATCTGAAGAGACTAGGGCCACGTCAGAATGAAATAAAGGTACCAGTCAGATTTTTTTTGCAAGCCAGATTCTGTGCTCAGGCACTCCCGAGGACACAAAAATCATACTTTAAATATTATCTATCACTGAGTCCAAGGTTCCAGTTGGGACAACGATACATCAAGTGGATGAATCCTCTTCATCATTACTCCTTCTGCAAAGTCTTGCATTAGCAGTACTTTGTGCGCCCTATGGCAGACAGAGAGGGTTGGTGGTCAAGGAGGGTACAGATGAGACAGTTGCAGGCACTCAAAACAGCCTCTCAACACCAGGCTCTCCTCTGTACGCTCTGGTAAGCTTAATGGGGAATAATCATCAGTCAGGCACTGCAGAGTAATAGCTCTTAATGACAGCTTAAATGTCAATACTGCCTGTCCCAGGAAGCATATGTGAAAGGACTTGGTCTTGAGAAACGACAGACAACTCGGTGCTCGGAGAACAACTCTTCCAAGGCCAGATTTTTCCAAGAATAAAGTCACCAAGGGGGAAAAAAGAAATGGGAAAAGGAACCGCATATGGTCCTCCTCCTATGAAGAGTCAAAGAAATGTTTCACAGGCTGACTGTGAAACAGTCCGAGCTCAGATGAGTCACTGGGGTTCCTGGAGCAGAACAGACAATGTGGATAATTGATAAAATAAGGGCAGACATTAAGAGGGATAGCCTCGATGCCTGCAGAACATGATGGCTTCTGTGATGACTTAACCGCCCTCACCACACAGTGGGAACAGTAGGAGGTCTGTTCAGAAACACAGCATTAAGAGGGAAGGAGGAATGCATGCAAGTTGGAAGAAGATGGACTAGTCGATAAAAGAAGTGGTGGAATTTAACCCTGATCTATCTTTGAAGCTGGCCTTGCTTTGAACAAGGATCAGGACCATGCGACTTCCAAAGGTCCTGGCCAACCTAAATTATTCTGTGATTTTAAGGAAAGGGCTTAATGTAAGAACATAACAAAAATAACATTATCTTCATTACTGAATGAAACCCTATGCTGAAATAAAAGCTTTAGTTTGGAGAATAAGTAATTGATGCCTAGTGAAAATGTGTGATGAATTAAGAGCAAAAGAACCTGCAAGTGTAAGAGCAGATAGATGTCTTTTGGCAGACTACTGCTTTGATTTTGTTTAAAACTAGCTTAAGTGTGTAATTTAGCTTCAGTAACACAGTGAATAACTGCTCTTGCTACAACATTTTAACCTTTACCCATTCAATTAATGTTAGATCTTAAAAACTCTTCTCTCGAAGAAAAAGGCTTTACATAAAAACTAGGAAAGATGACACTTGTATTCCTGAAATTCTTACAGATTAAAAAAAAAATACAGCCCTTGAGGTTTTAGAACACATACAGAACAAGGTTTGATCAACTAATGTAAAAACTTTGAATTTTTCCTTATGCCACTGAAATGCATTTACTTCTGCCATAAAAATCTGCACCAAGCAAAGGTGGCAGATCTTCATAATTTCATTGCCACTTCAATCCAACACAAACCCAGTTTATTTTTCACTGCTTCCCAAAGTAAGATAACCTCAATTTTTTCCCAAATGCTTATTTAGAAAATCAGACTTCAAAGTAAAAGGCTGGCTTGCATTGATTGCTTATGCTTATCTTTTCTCCCACACTTGTGAGAGTCTTCTGGCCTGTGCCTATACGGCAGCTGGAGACCTTTGCATTCGCACCTTACCATAATGGTTGTTATTTCTCTGTTGCACATTAAACAACGAATACATGGCCTTGATGGCAGGTAGACCAGGAAGCTGAGAGACATACCAAACGCATACCACCAGGTGGCATCTTCAACCAATTACAAACAGCTCATGCCTTCAGGAGACCTTGTGCTTGGTACAGTCTTTGTATTCCAAAGCCTCAAGCCCCAACACTACAAAAAATAGAGGCACTTCTGAATACCTAGATTGGTGCCGATGATCTGAAAGTCATTTTGCTTTGCTAAAATCATCAGTTTACTGAACATACATTTGTTCCCTCAACAAGGATTCAGAGAGCCACAGAAGTATTCTGCACCACACTTGGCCTTCTCTCCCCACACTTCTCCTTAAGCCTTCTCTATTTCACAACAAAATGTAGGTGCAATGCCATTGGATTTCCACGGAGCGACTACTGATTTACACATGACTTAACTACATTTGATGCTGGCCTCTACATTAAGAAATGGGTTTGGCCACAAATAACCTCTATGTGTGTTTGAAAATTAAGTTTTTCCACTATAACAAACAAGTTATCTCCAGTAGCAGATACCTTAACCAAAAAAAAAAAACAAAAAACAAAACTTCCAAACCAAAACGCCCCAATCTCCAAGTAATTCTGAGAGAATCAGTAAACTACAAACCTATTTTTAATCTGCTGCCATCAATCGTCAAAATAAACAAGTATAACATACAAATGACCCACAGTCCTTAACAATGATTGTTTCATTGTACTTGAAGAGCAAACTGGTCTCACGTCAACACTGGTTTACCATGCTAACCTCATTTCAAGAAAAATTTCAAGCACATTTTCACCTGTCGTGCTCTAATAATTAACTGCAGTTTAGAGCCACATATTTTCTTATTTCTTCATAATCTAAAGACGAGTTTCTTCTCAGAGTTTTACCCTTTCAATTGGAGTTTGAGATTTATTGGGGAAAAAAATATAACCTAGTTTTAAGTACATAGGCTGATCTCACAAACAGCTCTTAGGTCTACTTCTCTTCACTTTTAATTATGGTTCTGCACTGAGGCTAGCTTTTTCTCCTCTTAAGTCTGATAAGAGCCAAAGGAAATGAAGTGGAAGAAGCAACGTTAGCTTTCCTACTTTATTGTTCTAGACAACTCCGACTATTGCCCATGAGAGAACGCAAGCCAAGCAGAAAGAAAACTGAAGTGGTTTTGCACTGCCACTTTGTCAGAGGCTGAAGTCACAGGATTGATTTCTATGGCCACCAGCGATGCCCCCAACCCACGCTGCCACCCTGCATCTCTTGGGCCGTATGTACAGAGGGCACGGAACACAGAAAAGAGCATGCATGAAAGATGAGCTGAAATGTGTCGTGGGTTGTTTTCTTTGTTTGTTTTTTAAAGTTATAGACTAAAAGTTATACTTAAAAGTGTTCTTTATTAATAGAGGTTAATAAAGAATAAATCTGACACAGTTCACTCAATTTTATCTCCTTGATTATTCAGGAAAAAATATTTTTGGTCTGGCTGGATAAACTACTGTAGTGAACTCTCACAAGCAGTTAATTTTGATTTCTGAATTCAACCTATTTTGATAGAAGCAATCTTTTTGTGGTGAAAGGTAGAATTTCTTGCAGAGGTAGATTTGGAGGGAGAAGGCGGAGTGACTGTTAAATATTCAACATGGCAACTCTGAGAAGCAACATCTGAAAGCAAGGATGCTGATATGCTTAAGGAGCCAGAAGGATTCCCCGCAGTACCTTCCCTTACACTGAGCATCAATACAGTGGTTTTGATCCTTAGCCACAGGCTCTTAAATTGGAGCTTAATCCATTGCCATTGCGTCCTCCTTTAAAGATGATGACGTAGCTGGATTCAAAAAAACTTACAAAAATGAACAACACTGCCTTAAACCAAGCAACCCACAAGGTTCAACACAACTGCTGAACTCATGAGGATTATTCAGGCAATAAAGAAAGGGAAAGACAAAACGGCATAGGACTTAGATTCCTCTTGAAAATTTCATTCTGTTGAATCTTCTTCAGAGGATGAGGAGCAAGATCCTCCTCACTTACCAAGAATATTTTCTCAGGAAGTAATTAGCATCCTGCATGGTATCACTACATTAATTTAAGCTAGATTTAGATGCCCAAGCCAAAGAGAAGAGAGAAGCAGAAGCCAACCCAGTCAGTCTGGAGACAACACCAAAGAACAATTTGAAACTCACCATTTAATGATTTGATGCCCTGAAAGAGTCACTTAATGATGAAAATGTTATGGCTTGACACACTACCAATACAAATCACATACCTATTGCTGCAATCCCCTGTGACACTTACCAAGACTTTCCGAAATCAACTACAGATTGAAAGCATGCTCCTGCTCAGCACAATTGATCTTCACAATTGGTGCATTTATTTAAAGAGTATGGATTTCAAAGAGTTTAAAGAAAATTTTAAAACATGAGATTTTTTTTTAAACTAATTAAAATATTTTAAACTATAGAAGATTTTTTCATTTAAAAAGGCAAAATCTTCACAGAGGGTATTATAATTGGAAATTATACATTTGGAAATTATTCTATAAATGTTTTATCTAAATAAACTGCAGAAAACCAAGTAGATCAAGTATCTGTGTCAGCTTCAGTAGTATTTTTTAGAATAGTTAAAATGCTAATGAAAAAGCATCTAATGGCAGAAAGAAGTAGAAGAACTCTTCCCAGAATAAAATCCTTCTCAAGGTACCATTTCCACTCCCTAATGCTCAGTTATGCTCTTCCTAAGCGACGACAGGTAACGTTTATAATATCTTTTAAGAATGAGCCTGCTAGCTACGTCCTTTGCACTTGCCAGTGCTTCACAGCCAGGTTTTGGTGAAAGGCGAGACACACAAAAGCAAAGCACAGATGAAGGCAAGAGGAAGCTGGTGCCAGCTCCAAAAGCATCACCGTACTCTATACAACAGGGCACACTACTGTACAGTGATTCCGAAATCGGATAAATGCAGTGGTACCTCCAAGTGGCAATGATCAGTTGACACAAAAGGCTGTGTCTGAGTCTTGCTGTTAAGTCCACCCCCTCACACTCCTCCAGCTCCTTTTCTTCTCTCCCATAGCTGTTCCCATCTTGATTTCTACACTACGGCTGCTCTACAGCAGTTGCAGGTACAGTGTGATTAAGACAGAATCAATCTCCCTTCCAGCCTTGCGCGCATATAAATCATGATCCTCTATTATTTGACACTCATACATTAAGTGGGGAATGCCGTTTTTCACGTGACTGGTAGATTTTTGTTTTGCTGGGGTGGCAGGGGAAGGCAAATATATGCTGGAATTTCCCTCTGCCCCCTTCTAGGTCTTACTCATTTCGGTAGCTCCTCCATCCAAGATGGGGGAGGAAGGAACGTAGGTGGCTGCGATTTCAGCAGTGAACACATCCCTGCATTCCCACATCCCTTGCCAATATAAACCACGACCTAAGATTCAGTTAAATTAACCTGAGGCCAGAATCAAAAGGGGGAATAACTAGGCAAAACTAAGAGAACACGAAACACAAGAACAAAGGAAGTCTTTCTTTCTAATGAGGATTACACAGTGCAAACATCGTCATCATTTTCAAAAAAGAACCCAAGTGTCAAAGACCCAGAACTACCCAGTTCTAACTCAAGTTGTGCCACCAACCACATAATTGCAAAGCAAATAAAAAAAAAAAACTGATTTACAAGTTTCAGAAAAATCTTTGAGAAGCTACAGTAAATACCACTGATATGATGTACTATGCCTTCCTGGAATAGCCCTAGAACAAATGCTAACATCCTACACTGTGCCATCAGTATTTCAATGATGAAGCACACCCCACACGCTAAATAAAAGCTAGTAAGGACAAAGCCATAAAGACAGGTATATGCAAGCAGTTGTTTTTGTATTTTTACTCGTGGTTATTTTGCAATCAATGCAATTTCTGTGCTGACTTGAAGCCCAATACATACTTGATCCTCCATTTCACAGCATCAAATTAAGCTCTGTATCTGAAGGGCATCTCGGATTCCACTATTTCACTTTGGCTTATTTGACTACAATTTTTGCACCAAAGCAAGTTAACTATAGATGGATTATTTATAAGAACAAGTGAGATAGTTGTAAAGAATACAGCCTGTAGCATCCACTGTCTTGGCAATAATGACAGATTTAAGCAGCTGTGACTAGAAAACATCAACTCTGCCAAAATCTCAGATGCTAATGTCTGAGGCAGCTCAATTAAGCTACAAGATGCAACCACTTTGTTCTACCAGGGATGCAGGCAGGCATATTTCAATCCATATCTGGAACCAACAGAAGCATTTAGGGAAGGAATGGATCAAAAAAAAAAATTTGAATACACACAGCCTTACATCTTCACCTTCTTTCAGAAGTCCCATTTTTTAAGCCACAAGCAATTTAATGTATTCTGAGTTCTCAATAAAGCATGCAAAATAGCTGGAGCAGTGTCAGTTTTAATCAGCAATCCAATTAAAGGACCCAATCAAGTTCACTTTAGTTGTTCAACAGTATGTTTATATCAAATTATTTTCAACAGGACTTTAACATGCAGATTCTCCATATTTTAATAACATATTCAACAGTGATATATAAAGGGAAATAATTGTTGCAACAAACTGCACTCATGTGTACACTGAGAAAAGAGTATAACACGTTAAAAAAATGATGGCAAGTTATTTCTTAATAAAGTCTAATTTATTTATTGAGTCAGAGAACACACCTGCCTTATGCAGGCATGTAAAAAGAACTGGACTATCACCTGTTTTCAAGAAGGATGCAAGAGCAGATGGTGCTGTTGGTACTTCCCCTTTCCTCCACTTCCACAGTTTCAACCTGTTCTGTTGAATTATCATATTATTTATACAAATGAGATTGTGAATTTATATTTAAGAAAGAAACAAGTCAAAGTCTATTTCAAACTAAGATTTAGAATAGAATTATAGAACAGAATCATGGAATAGTTAGGGTTGGAAGGCACCTTCAAGGGTCATGCAGTCTAACTCCCCTGCAAGGAGCAGGGACTTCTCCAACCAGATCAGGTTACTCAGAGCCCCATCCAACCTCGTCTTGAATGTTTCCAAGGATGAGGCACCAACCACCTCTCAAGGCAACCTGTTCCAGTGTTCCACCACCCTTCTCGTAAGAAAATTTTTCTTTATGTCCAGTCTGAATCTGTCTCCCTCTATTTTAAAACCATTACCCCTTGTCCTGTCACAACAGGCCCTGCTAAAATGTTTCTCTCCATCTTTCTTATAAGCCCCCTTGAGGTACTGGAAGACCGCTATAAGGTCCCCCTGGAGCCTTTTCCAGACTGAACAGCCTCAACTCTCTCAGCCTGTCCTCACAGGAAAGGTGCTCCAGCCCTCTGATCATTTTCGTGGCCCTCCTCTGAACTTGCTCCAACAGATCCATGTCCTTCTTATGCTGGGGGCTCCAGAACTGGACACAATACTCCAGGTGGGGTCTCACGAGAGCAGAGTAGAGGGCCAGAATCACCTCCCTCGACCTGCTGGCCACGCTCCTCTTGATGCAGCCCAGGATGTGGTTGGCTTTCTGGTCTGCAAGCGCACAATGCCAGCTCATGTTGAGCTTCTTGCACTAGCACACCCAAGTCCTTCCCACCAGGGCTGCTCTCAATCCATTCTCCGCCCAGCCTGGATTTGTGCCTGGGATTGCTCTGACCCACGTGCAGGACCTTGTACTTGGCCTTGCAGAACTTCACAAGTTTCTCACAGGCCCACCTCTCCAGTCTGTCAAGGTCCCTCTGGATGGCATCCTCACTGCAGTCAAAGTTAGTTTTCCCATTATGAAGGAGAATTAACTGCAGGCAATTTATTCTGAGAGTGAAAGTAACTTGCTGAAATGTGTCTGCTTCTCAGGTGTTACTGGTCCACATAGGAAATGTATACCAGTACAACGCAGAAACTCAAACTGATGTAGTTCTATCAGGAACATTTGCATTTTAAGGCTAGAACGAACAAATTACTAGCATGTTTTCAGAATTACTAGCAATATAATCAAAGCAGCTAAAGAAGTTACTCACAACTGAAAAAATACCACTACTTGGCTGAGACACAGAAAAAAAAAGTATCGTACTGGAACCCACATCGTGTTTGGAGGGAAGACCCCAACACTAGACACTTAGTATCCCAAACAATATTAAAGACACTTTTTAAAGATAATATTAACGATTATGGCATAACATAACATGGCAAAGAAGGAAAAAGAATAAATCTTCTGTTTAACACTTACCCTCACAACCTGGAGGTATCTAGACTTCAAACCAGCATTAAAGCTTTTAAACTTGGGCATCTGAAGACACCAGCCATTCAGGATGAAGTTTTACAATTCAGTCATGGAAATGCTTTTTTTCACAACACATCAGTTAATATTTTAGTTATAACAGTGTCGTGGAAATTCAGCAGTTTCCTCAACAGTAATCATGGTAAATTAGAGTATAAATTAAATTACTTAAGTGTGAAATAGAAAAGTTTTAACTAAAATGGCTTTTACTGAAATGTTAATTTCAGGCAAACTTTGATATTGTGCTAATACAGATAGATCTTACAGTACTTGTAGGGTCCTAATAAGTGATCTTGTTTATTTTCCATGCTGAAATTCTATCTTAAACTGCTTCAAAGGTAAAACTCAGACAGAATTGTTCTAGTTTGACTTTCCAATTGCATCAGTTCATTTACATGTGTGCTGCAGTTCAACACAATTCGAAACATTACTGCCATTTTGCTATATATATGTGGGCATAACTACTTTTATTGGCTTGTCTTAGCATTGACCGCTTTAGCTAGAAATTCTCAATGTTTACAAAGTTTTAACTTGTACAGCACTAGAAACCTACTAATATTTTATGCTACCAAATTAGAGAAATTGGGGAAAAGAAAAATGTATGTGGAACATGAGGAAGCATTCAGGTTCAGGAGACCCTACCATCTCATGGAATAACATACTCGGAGAATATCTGGAAACCTTAGAGGTCATAAAGGCACATACTGGCAGGAAAGGGCTTTCCCTCCATAGTTTTTATGGACCTAGAATGCACCAAAGGTTTTTGAAGGTCACCAGAGTTGCCAAAGTTGTTCCCACACAGGCTATTCCCAGATGCCTACAAGCTCTCCCTGCCCCATCAATTTAGAGTTCAAATGTTTGGTTGCTTTGAAAAGGATCAGTGGATTGCGGCCCATTAATGTGAATAAATCACACACCTAGTAATTAAAGTGAACACCACAAATGTCAGAAAAAAAAAGAACTCCATATTTAGCATGTGACAGAATTAAGGTTTCAAGTACAACCTTTCTTGCATATGCGTTACGCTACAAATTCCTTTCTATAGTAATTTTTTGCTCCCTTCCATGTAGTGGACAGAATGAACCATATTTCATGTAGCGAGTAACTTTCACATTGTGTTCTCTTCATTTGTCTGAAATATGCTTTACGTACAAAACTTCTACAAACCTTACTCTGAAGACAGCATGATCAGCTTGCTCATGTACTTTCAACACCACTCAGTATCGCGGTATCTCATCACTTGAGCTCACGCACTTTCAACACCACTCAGTATCGCAGTATCTTATCAGTTCAAAGATATACGTGAATTACTGTCTTCAAAACACAGGTGAGCTAAAGGGTCCATTTTACAGACTGGGAGCCAAACAAGGTAACATTGCCATCAAAGGCTTTACCTAAATTTGTTTTTTCTGACATAATACATCCAAAAATCCAAAGAACTTATAATTTTACACGTAACTCTATAATATACAGAAGTATACACGTGTACCCATGCACAGAGAAAAGTTACTCATGCGCTGAAGTTAAAGGGACACACGCTTGGCATGCGGTTAAGAGTGTTCACTACTTAAGAACAGCAGATTTCAGAAGTGGACGTGAGAGCCCATAAAAACAAGCAGGTAATTAGTTAGTAATCATGCAAAGGGTAGCGCACATCACTTGCCCAGAATCGCTCTGTATAGTAATGAACCTATGTAAGGCCACATAGAGCTACCCAGGCAATTCGAAATCTGGCATTCTCAACTGTTCTCTGGAGTGTGACTTCAGTAAATATTGCCATCAGGGAGGTTCAGAGATACACTTCCTTAGTCTTTCAGGGGAAAAAAAAAAAAAAAAAAAAAAAAAAAAAAAAGAGCCAATTTCTCCATGTGTCATTATACTGTTATGAACATAAAAGAGGACTGGAAATTCTAAGGCTGCCATAGAGACATCTTTCCTCTGAACACTGAACAGCTGTAGCCTAGTAGTAGATCAACCTGTAAACCCACAAGCTTAGGATGAAGACCACATGCCTCCAAGAGAAGAGGATATAGACGAAGAAGTCAAGAACAATCCAACCGTGGAAGGTGGCAGCATCCCTGTCCCCTCACCATCTGTCCATTCCCTGGTGGGTGAAGGCTGGCAAGGCCATTCCCACAGTGCTGCAGGCAACTGGAACACATCCCAGTAGCCCAAGGTACCCGGCTTGCTACTTCCCTCTGCTATGGACCCAGATGACTGTACAACCCTTGCCTAACCCCCTCACTGCTGCCTGTCATGGGACAGGTCTGTACTGGTAAGTGCTTCTACTACAGTTGTCACTCTGCAGCCAGGCCCACTCTACCACGTGCCCCTTCATCTTCTGGATCAGGTGCCTTGCCCATCTAGTGCCAATAACCCGTCAAGCTCTTGCTCCTTTTCCTGCTTTGTTTGCCCAGCCATCCTCTGTCAACCTCTGACTCAGTCTCTTGGCCATTCCCTTGTCTCCCAAGTTTTTCACCTCTATTACGTATTCTTGTCTTCAAGTGGAGTAGCCAGTCTCAACCATATTCTTGTCTTCTGTTGAGCAGCCCGTCTCCACTTTTCATCCCTATTTTCAGCCTTCCCCTCAATACACTCACTTTTTTCAACCCAGTTCTCTCCACCCTTCCCAACTCACATTCAAAAGTCAAGAAAAAGTTTCCTCAACATTTCCCAGATGTAAGAAGAGTCCCGATAGCAGAGGACCTGGAGTCTCTTTTTAGCTCAGGCTCTGTTCAGATCCATGCACAGCAAACACCAGCCTCGTGTAACAACTGCAGGAATAGTAAGTCTTGGTTGTAAGCCAGTAGCAAATGATGTATGCATATATGTCTGTATATAGGAAACGATGAGAATTTGAGTTAAGTTTGCAAATGAATTCATCAGCAATACTTCAAAAGGCTTATAACCTTGCCAAATGTAAAACCAAAACATATTAACTCAAAAAGACAACCACAGCCAACCACAGACACAGAGTAAATTTTATACATAAATGCAAAATAATAGATGGTGCATTTCACATGAAGGCTTTTGGCATGCCTCCCTCTCACAATACAAAAAAAATCTCCCTCAAATCCTGATCTTCTATGTAACCCTTTATTTCACATGACTTTGCTTATAAACAGAACTCTGATATTTTTTCTAAGGACAATTATCTCGCACATTAAAATAAACAAAAGAGAAATTTCAAATTAAGTGATGGCTGCGCTAGGCTTTAGGAAAAAAAATTTAATGTTCTTTAACATCTATCAAGTGTATTACTGTACTAGTTCCCAGTGCTCTTACTTCAGCAGTTATGCTTTTCTCTCTCTCTTCTTTTTGATGATCACCATCTCATTAACCAGGTACAGAGACAGGATTCTAAGAGACGAACGCGTCTCCCACAAAGGATGCCGTATTAATGATTTATGACTGTCACTCTTCAACAAGACCGCTTGTCATGCCTAAAATCTAAAATTTATTTTCTTCTCTGCTCTATCAGTCATTTTGTTTGTTCTTCCACACATTTGAAAAAAGCTTTCCTCTACTCCATAGTTATTTCTCGATCGCCTGTATACCTTTCACTTCCACCACATCATCGGTCAACTGATGATCTCTTTATCCAGCCACCTGCTGTCATGCTACTCGTACAAAGAAAATCATCAGGCCCACAACAACATGCCTCACAAGCTTTCCCAACCTCCCCCTCACAATTTATTTTTTTCCTTCTTTTGATGATGACTTTCATAACTCCAGCTTTCATGTCTGTTCATACAGAACATTAGCACTTCTCAGCTACCCCGCTAACAAGCATTAGAAGCCCAGCTTTCCTACGCTAGCTTAAAAGAGAGTAGCTACTAGCCACCCTGAAGAATGCTGCAGTATCACAATCACTGCGTGAGAACACTTTCAAAAGCAGGAACAAAGCAAGATGTAGGCTCAATTGAAAAGAGAATCAAAGACTTAAATTATACCAGTGTTACACAATGGGGTAACCTTCAGGAGATTGATCTCCAACATATAATTCAGAACAATTCCAATACCTTCAAAAGCATTTAAGAAATAAGTTTTAAAGACAAAAATTAAAATGAGAGCGAGAACATTAAACATGGACTTATGGAAATCCATCAGGACACAAGACACCAGACTCATCCTCCTACAGTCTACATCTCTCAATGGATTATTTTAAAAAAAAATTTAAAAAAACCACACTCAAAAAAAAAGAGAAAATTTACAGAAAGGTAGAATTTCAACTACAGACAATGATATTGCACCTCTACAATCTCCTCCATTTATCATGAAGAGTCAAAAAAATGTCTGTGGAACTTGATTCTCATTCTACTCGGGGGATCCTTTTATTCATCCTATTTGCTTTATTCAGCCACAAGCTGTGATATGATGGACATCTTTTCCATCAGAATTGTACAGCAGCATGACAAGCTAATTATTATGTAAAATACAATACACATTACCTCTCCAGGTCAAGCTACAATTCCCTACTTGGATGTAATTTTTAAAATTACAAGCTTTAATAACTTGTGCATCATTCGAGTCTGGACACTACACTCTTCAGTTTCAGAGAAGGTTTCCTGAAAATGAAGGTTTTGCTGCTACTTGTGGTTTTTAGTGAATGCTACCAGTACCGATAATAAAGACTGGCAACCTTTCTTCTGCAGCAGATGAACCTATTTTTTTCACTTTTGCCAGGGCTCTCCAGAAACAAAAGTGACAACAAAAGGACCTGGCTTCTTAAACCAAGTTTTATAGTTTGGTTTCCTAGTTTCATCTGGCTGGAATTAATTATTTTTTTGCCCCACAGCTAACTCGCTATGCCATAGATTGTTTTCTTGCCAAAAATGCATTTATATCCGATAACAACAACAAAACACGGGAGAAGGCACATTAGAGCAAGCAAATGCATTCATACGTTCAGAATGCAGTCAGAGGCAGGAGACAATTAGAGAAGGAAATTCAAAGTATAAGGCATTTCCTGAGGATTAATGAGTGGGTGGTAGCGCTTGATAGTCAAGGGCAGGATGGGTTCTGCAACCAGCACAATTCATTAATTCCCCAGGCAACACACACTGGGATTCTGCTGATTTTTTTTCCTTTTTTGCCGCACTTATTATTTTCCTTAGCATTTAATTAAAATTTCCATTTACTTTGACACCATTATTCCTTCAGAGTCCAAAGCTGCCTGTATGTCTGAACCATGCTACTATGGTAAATGACACCTATAAAATTATGGAATTAATAGCTGGTGCAAAAAGCCAGATAACTTTTCAAGTTTAAGAAAGTTCTTCTAATCTTTTCCTGAAGAATAAAAATGTTCTCTGCCTTAGAAACAAAAAGGGCTCAGCAGCTGTGGTCCTTTCCTCTCATTTACAAGCTGCGTGATGGCCTCCATTATCCTACTGGTAGCAGACAAAGAATCAAATATTGGAGAGAACAAATTATTTTCAAGCTGTTTTTGGCTCCTTAGGAAGCCTCATACACTAATGCATTACTTAACATATCCCAAACCAGCAACCACCCCCTTCTTCATCATAACTCCATACTAACCTGTGACTGGTGCATCTATGTCCAACAAATTTTTTTCCTGGCGCAGAATC
Source organism: Tetrax tetrax (assembly GCA_009806455.1). Classification (NCBI taxonomy): domain Eukaryota; kingdom Metazoa; phylum Chordata; class Aves; order Otidiformes; family Otididae; genus Tetrax; species Tetrax tetrax. Next base: position 106,666 of record WHYT01017164.1, read on the forward strand.
GAAGCTCCCTCTGTTATTATTCTCAAAGCAACACTCTCTTCCAGTCTCCCTTCTTTCATAAGGTGTGCCTTTAAGATATCCACACGAGGTTTTCCATCATTGTCAAACACTTCCTTAGCTGTGAGCCGGTGACTTGGAGGAAATGGGACAGCTGAATGGAAAACGACAAAAATATTTGGTTACTTTTTACAGCAAAGCCTCTAATACTGATAATGACACGTTTCAAAAGACATCTCTGCTGCAAAACAGTGTAAACTTGAATTTTCTGCTCTCTGTTATAATTTGTGATTTGAATCGTACATAGATTATCAAAGATACCATTAAAGCGCATGTGTTCTGCAGGCTACATTGTTCACGCATGCAAGAACAACTCATTCATGCTTATAAAAAAACTGAGAGGAAGATTTAGGCCATGTTGACAGCTAGATACTTTCAAACAAGCCCTCCAGAAGGTATGGGAGCATCAGGGAAAGAAGGGAACGGAGCTTAAACTGCTCTAGTAGCACTAGAGAACATTGATATAACGTTCCCTTCCATTAACAGCATAAAACGCACAAACAAGTGCAATATTTAATTTCTGTGCACGGACATGCATAGATACACTCCAATTAAAATGCTAAAATCCAAGACAGATCTCTCTCTAATGACTTGCGGTAGGAGGATGGAAGATGTCTTCCATGTGTAAGTAACAGTTAGCTAGGCAGGATGCACTCGAAGCCCCTGAGTGCCAAACAGACCGCTCCGGCAAAGGCAGGGCAGGGGATGCATCAGACTGGAGCTGAAAATAAATGAATAAATAGGCGGGTTGCCCTAGCAACGCGGCAGGGGCTAGCAAGCTGCGTACTGCCGACACGTAAGGTCTGAGGCGCACAGCAAACTTGAGATGCTCCTGCTCTGGCTCTCCTGGAGCCAGCTGGAGAGAGAAGGTTCGCAGGTGATGCCATCAGCTGCTAGGCTGAGGCTGGAGAGTTATCCCAGCTTAACCCCCTTTCCCGCGCAGTTCAGTCGGAGCAGCATCAGGCACTGGCTGCCTCCCCAGTCACAGGGCAAGTGTCCTGATCCCCGCCACAGCTGCGGGAGGGTCAGGTCGTTCAGGAGCTGCAAGCAGGGCAGAGGTGGCCACAGGGCTGGACTCAGCTGGCTGCATCTCCAGGGCAACCCTGTCCCTGCCAAAGGGCCTCAGCTCCCACAAAGCGTCTTACCGGCAGCTCCGCCACATCGTGAGACACAAAACCCTAACACAGCGGATCAATGCATCTGTTAGCTTCACTTCTCCTTTCACAATCAGCGTACTCCAAATCACACACATCTAAAGCCCCAGCCCCAGCCAAGAACTCTTCACTTACACGACCAGAATTAACAGACCAGATAAACAATCTCACTTTGTGCTGTTGTTTTCCACTGATATTTTAAACACAAACATCTTCAGAAAATGGTGGTGGGGTTTTTTTGGCAGGCTCTTCTCCCCCCCCCCCCCCTCTTTTTTTCTGCCCAAGCTCCAGCAGTCCATTCATTGAAAGAGTCTGGTAGGGACTTAATGAATGTGAACCCTTGCAATACACTGAAGTTCAACTACTCAGACTTAAACATGGGACAAGAGGGGAAAGTTCACGATGTTCCTGACACCACCGGGATTCTCCTGAAGCAATGACACCTACAACCAACAATGAAGTGAAAATACCGCCCTCAGCTCTGGCAAGCCCTGCCACAGATCCATGATGATCTTCTCAATTGACAAGAACTCCCAGACCGCTTTGAGTTAGTTTATGTTTTGGATGGTACTTCTGTCATAAGAGGTAGACTGCGAAAGAACAAAACCTCGCCTCGCTTTTCACAGCTACTGCAGTTAAGCCTGTCCCATGACACTCACAACAATGAAGTTAAATGCAGTGTAAATCTTTCACCTGTACCTGCAGCAGACCCTCAAAAGCAAGAGGGCTATATACATGAGCTATAAACAATTTATTATGCAACACAGAAAAAGAATAATCATTGCAAGGAAAAGGAAGGTGAATGAGAACTCAGCAGTCCTGCAAGCCTCCATCCTCCTTCTGCAAAAAGAAAAACCCAAAACCCCAGAAGGCTAACTAGACCTAACCATCCTGCATTTCCTGCCTGGAGGAAGGAGGAAAGATAAAAGTTGTTACTTTTCTCCAATCAGTTTGGCTGGAAGAAGCACACACCGTTAGCTCGCGTTCCTTTGCAAGACAACCACCTCTGTTCTTCCCCAAAGGTACCACGGTGTAAAAACCTATGCAACACACTATTACTGTTGAGGCAGCTACGTGCATGTATGCTGAAAGGAGATTTTTACATTTACAAAGACAGAGCAAAACAGAAGAGCTAGCAAGCAAACAAAAGCTGTGAAGTGTTACCTACTGATTAAGAGAAAAATATGGCATACACTGCAGCACTGTAAGAGCTCTGCAGGTAGATTTCTAATAAACATGTACCAGTGGCTAATTAAAGAAAAAAAAATGCTGTTCCAATAGCAGGTGATTAATGATTAATTAGCAAAAACATGAGCTACTGAATAGACCACAAATTGCATCTTCCATTATGAGAATATTAATTTTGTATGTACACATACACAGAGCTTCCACAGAAGAACAACATAAGAACAATGTTCAAGTGGAAGTCAGTTAAACTGACCGAAGAAGACTGAAGAACTGACATTGTTCTTTACTGGTATCACCCACAAATGCCTGGATCAACCAAATCCTTTAATAAATATAACAAACATTTCATTGTCATTGCTTTATATACAGCAACGCTACCCTCTGAATACACAGGTATGTATCAGCTTCTCCATACTTGCTTTCTTTTTCCACTTTTTAAAAAAACCTATGCTATTAGTGCTTGCAACAAATACCTTTTTCTCTCCCAGTGGTTTTGCCTTTATCAGAAACAAAGTGGAGCCCACCGAGGAGAGGCCAGAGGAGGAAGGAGTGGTGGGCTGAACCGGCAGCACCGAGCTCCTTGCCATGGCACAGGTTCAGGGGACATTTTTGTAAAAAGAGGTGGGAATCTCTGTTAAGCAAAGGCCATAAAAAAGGGAGAGGCAATAACATTTGTGTGTATATACCACATGTCTTTTTAGGAAGGTTAGTGACAAATCCCACTACAAGACAAGAGAGTCTTGCACGCTTATCCATACTCTGCAAAACTTAAAACCTGGACTGGTCGTCACCTCCACTTACATTTATTTCTTTGTATTGGCATTAAAAAAGAAAAAAAAAAAAACAAACAAAAAACAACAACAAAACCAAAAAACAACCAACCATCATGTGAAATAAAACAGGGACCACAACAAAAAAGCAAGGAAACAAAGTTTTTAACTCTTTACTTCAGCCTGTCAGTAGCATCCTCCTGAGATCTGAAAACACAAGAAAATACTCTT
>WHYT01017164.1:110085-126870 GCA_009806455.1 Tetrax tetrax
TTTTTTTTTTCCCCCCTCCTTGTGCTTTCAGGTCTCTTGAGCATGTTCCAGCAAATGGAGAAAAAGATCAACCTGCTATTTTACTCTTCTTGCTGGCTCCCGCAAAACCCATCTCACCGTTAACACAGCCTCTGCAAAGGTCAGACACATCGTTACTGTTTCTCTCAAATATTAAGCAGCCTCTCTAGAACAAATAAATAAACCATAAAGAGCTGTGCTTAATTAGAGTGGACCATGTGTGCACACATAAATAAAATACAAGCATGCGGCAAAGCAAGCATCATTTTGCTTATATATTATTCATTTAAAAATGAAGCTGTACACTCAATTAATGCTCTCAGAGGAGGCTGCCCATAAGAAAAACTCTTTCATCAGTATTCAAGTTCCTTGCAAATTATCTTGCTCTGTTATATTTGTCCTGTAATTTCACATAACATATGCTGTATGCCTGTATGTAACTACGTTTATAGCCAACATACTTTAATGAAAAATAAATGCTTTCCTTTAATTTGTAGGGAAAACACACCAATGACTATCATCATCTCAATAATCCAATGCATTGCATTTGTCAGACAGCAGTTTGCAATTCGGCATGTTGAGAAACATTTGCACTATAGCAGTGCCTAGAGCACAAGTTATTAAACAGGCTGACGTTTACAGACGCAAAAAAAAGTCAGGTGGCTGCAGCTTTATTTCTTTACATCTACTTATTCAAAATCTTTAGACTCAGGATATGTATTTTTTTTTTTCCCATCTCTGAAACTCCAACAAAACTGTATTTTCAAAAGCCAGGAACGTTTTTAAGAGGTAACTAACACTTTTTGTAGGCTGACTTTGAAAATCTGTCCCCTTTTTACAATGTAGTTCAACACACGGCATGTTCTTGGGCATTCCTGCTGAACACCACTAACCCCCGTACCGAGTACTCACCGTTAAAGCAGAGTTCTGCATTTCTGCACCGTGCTGCGTCCGACCGAGCTACTGCCCGGTGTATACTTACACAGCCACACATCAACTTTTGGACCTAACGGCAATAGTTTAACACCACCTAATTCTTAGCATGTTTTCTCAGTAGAACTTGTTTTCTAACAAAAACTATCAGTTTTAATTTTACATTAGCTGCTCTCATTAACAGTAGGCCCATGCAACGTAAAGCCTGCCTGGTTGCTATTGCTGATTTGGAAACATCACTGGAATTAGCAACCTCTTTCTAAAAGACCAAACTTCCATGTGCTATTTTTAAGACATTATGTATTTGAGGATTTTATTTTTTTTTTTAACTAAATCTGCTCACTGGATTTTCACTAAAGAGTTTGACAAAACTCAGTAATTGCTGGTACAGTTAAAGTCTTGGAAATTAAAATCTGAAAAATAAATCTACAGTATAAAATGACAAGAAACTAGAAGCATTCCTACAGAAATTCAGCTTTAAGTGTTCTCCATGGCCAAGAAGTTCTTGCAGTGTCATCACAAGTGTACACAGCTGTATCTGTTTATAGATGCAATTAAATCAATGGCACTCAGGAACAAGGCATGTTGCCTCACAGAAAGCTGAGGGTTATACTGGGCAAGCTAGTCAATACTGCGTAACAGTTCACCAAAAAGAAGGTGCTGTTGCATGAAGCCACCTTAAAGTAACAGCATCTGTAACCCAAATCGGGAACAGACAAGAGGGTTATTCCTTAACAAAGCCCACATTTATCAAGTTTACAGAGAAAATAGAAAGAAAAGAGTTTCTTTGACAGATATCTCAGCTGGCAACATGGAAAACAGGCCACTCGAGAAGAGGCAGTAACACCTGCAACCCAGAAATAATTATTAGCAATAGATTTGGCAGTCAGCTGTGGTAAAAATGGTCAGTATTTACCAAAGATCACCGACTCCTCTTGACATAACATGTTGGGGGGAGCGTCTTTCTTGGAGAACAGTTGGGGGCAATAAAACCCATCACAACAGAGCTGCTTAATTGCTGTTGGAAGTCATTAACCAATTCCAGTCCTTTGTGTCATCACTAAGAAGGTATTATAGGTTGGCAAGGAAACTGCTTCACAGAAGACTGAGATGAGCCTTGCTAGCATCATTGCTTAACGTATGAAGGCTCAAAATAAAAAAATAAAAAAGAAAATAACAAAGATACTTCATAAAATATCACAGCTCTGATGACTACTTTTAATATCTTCTGACATTTCAGTCATAACTGGAGAATATAACAGCAAAGACAGAATTGCCTCAGAGAAGCTCGGCTAACTCTGGACAGAGGCTATGCTAGGAAGGTGTTTGTAAAAGGAAGGGCTATGTCAGTCATGTAGTGTCCCCAACGTATTGCTAAGTTGTTTCCAGATGCTAAGGCACTTGATGTGGCCTTCTAATCAGTACGTTTCACTCCTTCACTCCTGACATGAAATGCCCCACTTCAAGCTGAAAAGAAATATAGAGGAAAATAATAGACTAGACTACTTCAGTTGGAAGGGACCTACCACAACCATCCAGTCCAATTGCCTGACCAATTCAGGAAAGACCAAAAGCTAAAGCGTGTTATTAAGGGCATTGTCCAAGTGTCTCTTAAACACTGACAGGCTTGGGGCATTGACCACCTCTCTAGGAAGCCTGTTCCAGTGTTTGACCATGCTCTCGATAAAGAAATGGTCCAGTCTAAACCCCCCCTGGTGCAGCTTTGAACCATTCCCACGTGTCCTATCACTGGGTACCAGGGAGAAGAGCTCAGCACCTCCCTCTCCACTTCCCCTCCTCAGGAAGCTGTAGAGAGCAATGAGGTCAGTCTCCTTATCTCCAAACAAGAATAACCCAAAGTCCTTAGCCACCCCTCAGGACATTCTTTCCAGCCCTTTCACCAGTTTTGACCAGCTGTTTATGCTGTGTTTGATGCACCCCAGGATGTGGTTTGCCCTCTTGACTGCCAGGGCTCGCTGCTGGCTCACCCTGAGCCTGCTGCCAACCAGCACCCCCAGCTCTCTTCCTGCAGGGCTGCTCTCCAGCCACCCCTCTCCCAATTCATATTTGTGCCCAGCATTACTCCATCCTAGGTGCAGAATCTGGCACTTTGACTTGTTAAATTTCACCCCATTAACCATAGCCCAATGCTCCAATCTATCTAGATCTCTCTGCAAGCCCTCCTGTCCCTCTAGAGAGTCAACAGCACCTCCCAGTTTGGTATCATCAGCAAACTTGCTACTGGTGCACTCAACTCCTGCAGCCAGATCGTTGATAAATAGATTGAACAGAACTGGCCCTAGAATTGAACCCTGAGGAACACCGCTGGTGACCAGTTACCAGCCAGATGTAGCCCCATTCACTACAACCCTCTGAGCTCTGCCCTTCAGCCAGTTCTTCACCCAGCGCACCATAAACCCACTGGTCCCACAGTTGGACAGCTTATCCAGAAGGATGATGTGATGGATACAGCCAACCCATTTGAGCACGCCACAAGCTGTCCTCATGTACCGTAACTCTGATACCTATGGGAAGAAAATTCTTGACAGAAACACTTCTGCATGATCTGAACCTCAAACTTGCAAAGGAAAGATTAAGCCTCACCTCCCTGTAGCACCTTGCTACTTCACAGGAGAAGGCTAGATTTGACTGGCTGCAAAGCAGGGACAAAGGCTGCAAAGCCTTGCGCTGGCAGCTATTTCATTACCTCTCAACGATGCAGATAGGTTTTTGACAGGCTAATCTTGTCTCAACTGCCTCCACCATTTCAATGGGCACACAGGGACCTTCTTGCAAACAGATGAGTGGCATAGCAGAGAGGAAGGGCACTGGAAGTCACCATTAACTTGGAACCATAGAACGGGGCTGAAATCCTGTCATTTCTGTCAAATTATCTGGCTGAGGTGAGAGAATATTTCAGTGTTGTCAAGTCTGAATTCCTAACAGTGTCTTTACAACAAAGTTACCCATTCTTAGAGGATTAAAGGTCAGAGTACTAACCCCTTCTCACTACTTGAGGAATTGGTGTGGTCTTTTCATTACGTTACTGGCCTTCTCTAGAATATACAGTATTTAACAACTTAAGTAGTATATAGCAACATTTTCCTTCAAGTCTTTAAAATAACATAACTGATCTCCTCACAAACTCTGGTCAAATTCTACTTGAAAAGAACAATAAGTAGCTATGCCACCTTAAGTCACCATATTAAAAAAAAAAATCCATTAAAAAAATAAAAAACCACCCACCAATATAGGCTTTGATGTTCTTTATATTCACCACAGAAAACCTTAAAAACTCTACAGAATTCAGATAAAGGAGTTTTTCAAAAAGGTTAGAGTAGTGACACATTGTTCTTACATTGGGCTCAAATGAAGAGTAATAAACCACAAAAAAGGCCTGGATAAACACACAAGATTCCCTTGGTGGTTTGATTTTTACGCAGTGCATTGATTGACAAATACCCATCCCAACTGCTCTGAACTGCTTTAAAATAAAGCATTGATATCAGTAATACACACAGATTTGGATTACCATAACCAGCCATATCTAACTCTGATGTTCAATCATTATCAAACAAACAGCCATAAAAATGTTTTCCAGTTTCTCAAAAAAAAAATCTGAAAAAAATTTTACAGAAGAACATTTACAGGCAACAGACACATCAGAAAACATTCCCTGACAACAGGGAAGAGGTACAGGCTTGAAAGGGGAAGGAAATAAGGTACATTTTAAAAGACTTGCCTGGAATAAAAGTATCTGAATTCAAAGAAACAGGTCTATTTGAAATACCAAATTGCAGGGTATGTGGTTATTTACTAACAGCATTCCCAGATTATCTTTTGGCCAACTACTGGAATAAGCAAACCAATCCTACTAGTCTTGTAGAGCACAGAGCAACATGCATCCCTATAAAATATTATGAAATATATCTTTCCCTGTGTTCGAGATCATAAGCAAGTAACTTTGATATTTATTATCCCCCTCCTGTCCACAATTTATGGATAAAAAACCAACTGAAAAATAAAATAGAGAGGAAAAAATCAGTTTAACAGGAAACATTCCCATTTAGGACCAACACATACAGCTAAAACTGGAAAATGTGATGGTAGCTTCCTGGCCTCATGAGCAAAGTTTGTTTTTCTACTTCATGTGTTACACCCAAGTTTTTCCATAGGCCTCCAACTGCATACTGTTGAATTTTGTTTTTATTAGCTTTTGGAACAGAGAACAATAATTATCCAGAGTTTAAATTCCTTTATAGGAACAATTCATTTGGAGAAAACAAAGTCAAGGGGAAAAAAAACTTTGTAACAATGGAAAATACCAAAGGCCTTCCAAGACTTAGATAAGGAATCAGGCGCACTCCTCCATCCCACAAAATACTTGAGTGATGGATAATTTCTTTTCTATGGTAAGACTTCACTATGGCTCCTGACTGGAAGCAATTAGGAAGTGATCACATGTAAAATTATTCCAGTCTATTGGGGAAAAAAAAAAATAATCAATTCTAGGAGCTGAATAACCTTCAGGTGTCCATACAGATTTATGGCACCATTTTCTTCTGACTTTCTGCTTCAACCTACTTCAGTCAGCTGGCACTACCAAATCTCAGTTTCTTCTCTGGCAACATAGCTAAAAGGAGCACTGCAGACCACTCCTCAACCAGAAACTGAAGTCTTAGGTAAGACCCTCTCACACCTTGAGCGCAACAGGATATTGTTACCAAGTTTGGTCAGAAGTCAGTTTAGCTTTGATGTCTACCTCAAAGTTTCCAGTAACATGCAAAAAGGGCAGAAAAGCAAAAATCCTTTCCTCTCCAAAGCTGCTCCATCAGGACAAGGTTTAAATACAATGAAGATTTACCTTCCAAAAACTGACCATGGTACACAGTCTGGCATTAGCCGCGCAAATTTCTTAAAACCAGTCCTAGAAGGAGAGATGAGGAAGTGAAGGTAAAATAACCTTTATCTGCAGCTATTCTAACACTGCTTGAATGTTACATTACAGAAGTTGCTCTGCTTATGTGTCAGTCTGCAGAAGTTGCTTCCAGGAACAAGAAACAACAGGTCACCTCTTGCTGCTACAAGAAAGTCAAGAAGCTATTCACCAAGCAGATAAAATTGGTATTCCTGCTGGTGTTACAAAGTAATCCTCTTAAAAACAAAACAAAACAAAAAAAAAAAAAAAAAAAAAAAAAAAAAAAAAAAAAAAAAAAAAAAAAAAAAAAAAAAAAAACCCAAAACCAAAAAACAAAACCACCACAAGAGAAAATCAACTTACATTTCAAATTTAGGACATTTTGGCATCTAGTACCATGCCCAAAGAGCGGGCAGCCTACAGGGCAAAGACAAGGGGATGGGGACAGTAACAGAGTTTGGTGCTTGGCTGCCTGCATCTTCCAGGCTTTAAGCTGCTAACATTAACTAAAGGACTGGGCAAGCAGCATCTTTGAATTGTGTTAAGTTTTAGTTTAAAATTTATTTGAAGTTTATTTTAAAACATTCAATAAAAATAAACACCCCCAAACCTTGGGGGAGGGGGGACACGACGGGGGGACCCAAACAAAAACCTGAAACACCTTACCTAAGCCAATATATATCAGGACATGAAGAATATTTAAAACATTCAGGTCTGAACTATTCCATGTGAATTAAATTTAAAAAATCATGCTGATCTGTAAGTACTAGTGTGGTTTATTATTTCGCCAGTCATGAGACATGCAAAGTAGCAGATCTACACCAGCACTTCACAAATCAGTCAGACAAGGCCAAAGCTGTATAAATTAAATAGCAAAGCCTTACAAACATAAATATACATATGGACTAAGTGCAGCAGGAGTCAAATTACTCTTACCAAGTTGTTGAAACAGCAGTTGATGGGTTTTTTTTGTTTGTTTGTTTGGGGTTTTGTTTTCGTTTGGAGGTTTTTCCTTTTTAAATTTCAAAACAGCTTTGCTTCTTTTAGTAGCATTTTTGCCTTTGACACAAGTTTTAAATCGGCATACTCCTGCAGAAGTGAATCGATACTGACTCAGACTAGTTTCTGCTGTATGAGGAACTGGCCGAGCTCTACACATATTCGTGTGAAAAACATCATTTCAGAATTATACTAAAAGTGAATTCTGCTTGTTCAGGCAAAATCCATAGACAGGAAACAGAGTATAGGCATTTTTAAAAAGCACCTGATTATAGAAGGAAACTAATTTGTGCCAGGTTACACCTATTACTGATCAAATAACAGCCATTTCTTGTTTAGGGGTCAGGTCATGTACCTGGAAGAGCAGCAATATAAAAGGAACCAGCCATTTAGTTTTTTTTTTCCTCTGCAGTTTTAACAGCAAGACGCTAACAGCCTTCACAGCATGGTTTGGCTTTGTCTAGATTAGGATTTAAGGACATACACATCACATTACATGGAGTCATATTAAAAAAAAAACACCAACCACAGTTGTTTTTATTCACAGTAAATACCCAAATGCAGTTCAAATGACTGGCTTCTCCTGGAACTGAACTTTAATCAACTCAGCACATGCTCAGAAAATTTGTTTCATCTTGCCTGACACCAGACATACTGCTTGCCAGTTCAAGCCAATACCCTAGTTCAAACTGGAACCTTTAACAGGGAAATTCAGCCCTCCGTTTTCAGATGGCAAAGGGTGCATCAGCCTTCCATGGGCCCTGTACGCAACAGAACTGAAACTCTTCCAGTACGTTCTACAAACCAATTCCCAACAAGGACTTGTTCTTCTTCCAAGACGTTCAAAGAACTAATTTTCTTGTGATGTTATTACAGTTCACATAGATCAGTGCTAAAGATTACGGACTGCATTCATCACTGCGCAATGCCGCTGTAATGCCATTAAACAAATGTTCTTTCTAATCCAGCATTAACAGATCACACTGCGAGCTTTGAAAGAGGATTCAGCCTGCTCTCAGTGTCTAAATAAAACTTACCACACCAAACCAAGTGACATTGGCATTAATCTGAAGTAACGTGGCTGTGAATCAGCCCTGGTATTTTTGTTCGGTTTTCATGGCTCCTCTCTGCTGGCGCTTACACCACGGAGTGTACGCATGGAAATTCTGCCTTGGACTCCTCTCCCAAGCAGCACCTCTCTGCGTTCATATTTATTTCCATCAATTAACCTGAACTGCCATAGAAAGTTGTGTTTATTTTAAAAATACACACATGTAGGACTATTTTTTTTTTCTTTTAATTTAGAAGGGAAGTTTGTGTTGATTGGACCATTGTGTACTTTAACAGACTTTTCTTCTTTTAAAACTGAGTTTTATCTGGGTATCTATGGCAGCAACAGAGTTTCAAAGACCTCAATATAAGCTTCTAGTCTTGTATTTAAAAGGATGTTTAATCCAAATTCTCCTTTTAGTTATTAAAGATGCTTTTACATTTTTTTTGTAAATCATATTTTCCCTCAAATCTCAACTGCTGCATAATAAACATGGAGAAAAATAAGTCTGCCTAAACTCAACATTTGCTGTTACTCTCTGAAACATTCTGTCCTTAATTAGAATACTGGAGTTTTAAAAAGTAGCTTTAGAAGCAATGAGAAAATCAGAGATCTGTGCTTTATTCCCAGGTCTGTCATGTGCAAGCTATTTAATCCTCATTTGCTGATGACTACACCCACAGAGAGACCTCAGCACTGGGGCACTCAGTTCTGTCGTCCATCAGCGAGTTGGGTGCGGTGGCTTTGTGAAGGATGCCCACAGAGAGACCAGCATTGCACAACAGGACTTCCAACACAGTTTCCAAAAAAGCCAATGAACAAGCAAAGTTATCTGCCAACAGCGAGGTGGTCATGCCTCAAGGTCTCAGATCTCTTAGTGTAGAGCATGTCACTATTATTTCAAACCACAATCAAAAGAGACTTCAATCAGTCAGAGCTCCCTTCACTCACTGAATTGCTGTGGCTGAGAGACCTTAGCTCAATACCATCTTCTGTTGGGAAACATCTCAGCTATAGCCCATTCCAAGGTGAGGTTTGGAGGTTCTCTCTTCCACCCTGACTGAGCCCAAATTACTTTCCAAATAAGATTCAAATCAGATGGGGAGGAAAGGAAATACAATACTGCAACCTAGGCAGTTGGACCTGGGAAACTGAACTCACACCTTCTGCTTCCACATTTGACATTGGGTGGTTGACAGGGGGGAAAATGGCTTCATCTGTCCAAGGGCCAGGAATTTTGACAGCAGCATGGCTTCTCCTGCATAACCAACTTTTCTCTGGTGTTAAGGAGTCTGAATTTTTTTTTTCCTGCTAAGCAGTAAGTTTTCAAGAGAAACTGAGGAAATTGTCTTTTTCTGCAGGAAGAAGTAAAAGACTGCTAGTGCATCTTCTCAAGAGGTGAGAAATTTTGCTTCTCCTTGAACTGAAGAGTATTAATTAGCTTAGGATGGAGGTATGGCTGCAGGATGAAGAGGGAGGGGCGCAGACTTGCTGCACAAGTTATTGCTGCAGCATGGCAGGATTGAAGTATACATTTATAAAAGTTACTATAAATAATGAGTGTTAGAACAAATATAAAATTATGATGTTTTCCACATAAAGAACCATAAAAACCAAGAGCGGCACTTAGGACTCAAGGGCTCCAGCAAAAAAAAAATAGTCAGGTTTTCTATAAGATTTCTGCTTATACATTAAAGTAAGCACCATTAGCCAGAGCAGAAGCCACAGATGCTATTTGTCACAGGAATAAAAAAAACAGATCCATTCACCCATGGACTGCAAATGATCATAGAACGGTTAGAGTTGGAAGGGACCTTCAAAGGTCATCTAGTCCAACCCCCCTGCAAGAAGCAGGGACATCTCTGACTAGATCAGGTTGCTCAGAGCCCCATCCAGCCTGGCCTTGAACGTTTCCAGGGATGGGGCATCCACCACCTCTCTGGGAAACCTGTTCCAGTGCTCTACAACTCGCATTGTAAAAAATTTTTTTCTACTATCGAATCTAAATCTACCTCCCTCTATTTTAAAACCATTACCCCTCGTCCTGTCATAACAGGCTCTACTGAACAGCCTCTCCCCATCTTTCCTGTAGGCCCCCTTGAGGCACTGGAAGACCGCTATCAGGTCTCCCCTCAGCCTCCTCTTCTCTAGGCTGAACAGCCCCAACTCTGTCAGCCTGTCCTCACAGGAAAGGTGCTCCAGCCCTCTTATCTTCGTGGCCCTCCTCTGGACCTTCTCCAACTGGTCCATGTCCTTCTTATGCTGGGGACTCCAGAACTGGACACAGTACTCCAGGTGGGGTCTCACTAAAACAGAGTAGAGGGGCAGAATCACCTCCCTCAACCTGCTGGCCACGCTCCTCTTGATGCAGCCCAGGATGCGGTTGGCCTTCTGGGCCACAAGGGCACATTGCTGGCTCATGTTGAGCCTCTCGTCCACCAGCACTCCCAAGTCCTTCTCCTCAGGGCTGCTCTCCATCCATTCTCCGCCCAGCCTGGATTTGTGCCTGGGATTGCCATGACCCAGGTGCAGGACCTTGCACTTGGCCTGGTTGAACTTCATGGGGTTGGCACAGGCCCACCTCTCCAGCCTGTCCAGCTCCCTCTGGATGGCATCCCTCCCTTCCAGCCTGTTGACGGCACCACACAGATTGGTGTCATCAGCGAACTTGCTGAGGGTGCACTCTATCCCACTGTCCATGTCGCCAACAAAGATGTTGAACAGCCTACACATTTTCACTAGTTCTTAATCTCTCAAGATCATTCATTTGCTATATTAGCAAGAGATGAACTTACTTGTAAGGTTCATCACGATTTTTTTTTAATAAATGACCTTAGCAAGCAACAGGAATCTATCCGATATATCGTAACACTGACCTAACCGATATAGCCAGCCTACTGTGTTATTACCATAATGAAGCAAAGCAGCATAAGGCAAAGCAGGACCTACAGAAACAAGCCATGATCACAACCTAGCCCTAAGAAGCCACCCAGTATAGACAATCCATAAATGTGCCAGTTGATTTTTCTCTCAGGGAGTGCTGTCCTCTTCTGCTTTGTTAGATGCATTACTCACTTCTGTGTATCACCTTGACTCAAGGAAAACAACTCTGACTCAAGTGGAACCTGGAGTTGTTAGTGCTTTTATTCAAATATCAAGGGGTTAGTTCTTGCTACTTGTAAACAAAAGAAGCAACTTTCCAAGGATGCAGTTACCTCTCACACTGAAAAATGGGTTTGGATTAAGGGTGTAATACAGACCCGGAGATAAAAGGCATGCTTCACAACTCAAACGAGGGGGCACAAGGCCAGAGAATTCACTGGTTCTTGCTTCATGCAGATCTCCCCACCAGTGCAAGAGATGCAGCAGGAAGGTCAGAGAAGCCTGCAAGGGAAGAAAACTTCACAGCCTGAAAAAACAGTGGGAAAACAAGGAAGGGAAAAACAACAACAAAAAAAAAAAAGTAAGGAAAAGCATTTGAGTGCTCAACACCTCCTGAACCAGATCTGGAACCACAGACAACTTTCTCCTGTTTGATTAAACTCTTTTACATTTCCATGTGCTCATGCACTTTTAATAAATCCTTAGGAAATAATAATCAACAAAATTACCCTCAGAATTGAGGGTAAAATTACCCCAAAAATTACCTCCTCAAAATGGAGGAAAACAATCTCCAAGACCTCTAGTGTACACCTGGCCTGTAAAATCAAATGGAGTAAAAATATCAACGTAAAACCTTGTTACTTCCAAGGCCTCCAAAATTTAGAAATTTAGGTTTTGGAATCATCCCTTCTTTCTCTCTGTTTTGAAGACAAACTTCCCATGTACCACACATTCAAAACCCCTGACATGGCCTCATGGTTTCCTAAGCTCGACCTGTGATCCGATAAAGCACACGCAGCAAAATCTCTGAGGTGACGCTGCATTCTGACTAACAGCCTGAGGCAACCCCAAGCAGGCTCGGTAAAAACATCACAGGAGGAGCTGAATATCTGCTACATCTCTCAGCTGAGCCTCCAGTGAAGATCCTGCAGATGCCTGGTATTAATTTGCAAGAGGAGTACTTCAAACTATCTCTGTCAAGGTTTGCTATGGTTCTCTCCTTGATAAGAGGACGCATTGGGTTTGCCTGCAAGGTTTTGGTAGCGGGGGAAGCTACAGGGGTGGCTTCTGTGAGAAGCTGCTAGAAGCTTCCACCATGTTCGATAGAGCCAATGCCACTGGCTCCAAGACAGACCCACCGCTGGCCAAGGTCAAGCCCATCAGTGATGGTGGTAACACCTCTGGGATAACATATTTAAGAAGGGGAAAAAGCTGCTGCACAACCACAGCTGGAAGAGAGGAGTGAGAACATGTGAGAGGAACAGCTGCAGACACCAAGGTCAGTGAAGAAGGAAGGGGAGGAGTAATGCTGCTCCAAGTGCAGAGATTCCCCCGCAGCCTGTGGTGACGACAATGGTGGAGCAGGTTGTCCCCCCGCAGCCCATGGAGGTCCACGGAGGAGCAGAGATCCACCTGCAGCCCATGGAGGACCCCACGCCAGGGCAGGCGGATGCCTGAAGGAGGCTGTGGCCCATGGAGGGCTCGTGCTGGTGCACGGGAAGAGTGTGAGGAGTCCTCCCCCTGAGGAGGAAGGAGAGCAGCAGACACAAGGTGTGATGAACTGACCACAACCTCCATTCCCCATCCCCCTGCAGCGCTTGGGGGGAAACGGTAGAGAAAATCAGGAGTAAAATTGAGCCTAGAAAGAAATGAGTGGTGAGAAGAAGGTGTTTTAAGATTTTTATTCTATCTCTCATTATCCTACTCTGATTTGATTAGTAATAAATTAAATTAATTTCCCCAAGTCAAATCTGTCTTTCCCGTGATGGTAATTGGTGAGTGATCTCTCCTTGTCCTTATCTCGACCCACCAGCCTTTCATTATATTTTCTCTCCCCTGTCCAGCTGAGGAGGGGGAGCGACAGAGCAGCTTTGGCGGGCACCTGGCGTCCAGCCAGGGTCAACCCACCACAGAGGATAAACACCTTCGCAAAGTGGTTTGTTGTTCAGAGAAAGGGCAAAGCTCACCTAGTTTTGACCATATGCGAGAATGACATTAAAAGGGTCCATAATATCATTAACTGGAAGATGGAATTGAAATATACTCTCTATTGACCCGAAAAGTACGTGAAGATTTGTATAGCCAGTACCGCATCATCACTTCCCTGGATATGCAACAGGCAACAGTTACTACAGGGGACAGCAACTTTAAAACGTACAGAGTTACCCTAACTGAGCAAATTGCCCTAGGCATTTCCAAAATCAAGAGGTTTTGTGATTTTGGTTTGTTTTATAAATACCCTCAGCTTTGCACAATTTAAAAAAATTGCAAAAATTACAATGATTATGCTTCTTGACATGATTTTTAACTTCTGTTACCCTGCACCATCTGCAGTGAATGCAGAAATACCTGTAAGGTGGAGAGAGACTGCACCTGGAGATGAAGTATTTATAATACCTGTCTGTGCACAATTATTCTAAACAAAACACACTTGTTTTGTATTTAATAGACAACCTATTGAGGAATTATGTACTCCACAGTGGTATGGAGACGTTCTGCTGATGCCCTTGTTACACACTCTTACATGTTTAATAGTAAAGGAGTGAATCAAAATTACAGAAATTGTAATGAATTTATACACCCTTCTGCCTGTGTTCGTGTGTATGTCCATGCACACAATACCTATACAGATTACAGATCTCACCTATTAAAGCTCTCTACACAACTAGAGAGAAGTAGCAGAGACCATAACAACTTCTCTTCTTTTCACACAAAAAACCTGACATCGTGCACAGCTGAGATGCTTCTCATGCTTCTCTAGATTTGCTGACAGGTAACCTTACATTGTGCAGATGTGAATGATGGGTCACTT
This sequence comes from Tetrax tetrax, assembly GCA_009806455.1. Lineage (NCBI taxonomy): Eukaryota > Metazoa > Chordata > Aves > Otidiformes > Otididae > Tetrax > Tetrax tetrax. The sequence continues at coordinate 123,919 of WHYT01017164.1, forward strand.
CTGAGAGTGCGGCCCTAAGAAGTTAAACCAATTTTGCAAAAGTTCCAGGGAAGTATACATCTTAAAAGTCTCACCACCTCAAATGAGAGATTCTACCTGAATTTAAAGCGTAACGAACGCTAATCCACATGCTCCCAAAAGCCTCAAGAACCATATCTAGCAAGCACACAATGAATGAAGCCAGGCTTCTAACCTATACTAACCCCAGATCAATATAAATTCAATCACAAGCTCCCAAAAACACATTACCACCAGGAATCTCTGTTCCATTTGAATGAACTTTTGAGGAAATGGGTGAAAAGGAATGTTTCTTGGGACTATGAGTACCCCAGGCAATCCGGATCTTACAGATGCTTCTAAAATAATATGTATTTTACCCAAAGTGTATGCCAAAAGAAACTCCTCAGTACAAGCCACCTTCAGTTTGACCCAAATCACTACAACAACCCTGCTGCTGCTCAGGGAGTATCTTCAGGAAAGCCATTATCTCCAGAAGCAATATCGCTGTGACAGCAGAACACAAAAGAGTCACTCACGTTCTGTGGGCAGCCAGTGGGTAGCTCCAGGTTTGAAGTACTGAAGTACCCTCTTTTAACAGCACAAAACTCAAAGGAGAACTCAAAAGCCCTCGCCGTTTCACAAGTGCCTGAACAGACAAATTAAACCCAGGCAGACATTACAGGTAAGTGCTCAGCTGAGGGACAGATGCATGTCTCCTCCTTACCCTAAGGAGTAATTCTTTACCAGGTATAAAACACTTGCCCCGTTATGAAGGTCTCCAAAACACAATCAGAAAAGCACAAAATACCTTTGTTTCCAATTTAATAATCTATGATTTTATATAAGTTTTCCAGCACAGAACATATTAGAAAGATGATAGCGGTTCCCAGCCCTCCCATTCTGCAAGCTGTTCCTCTGGAACACCACTGGAGAGCTGAAACAATATTTAAATATAACAATATTTATATTGTTATAACAATATAACAATATTTAAATTTGCTTCCACACTTTTCAATTGTGTTTTCATCTTTGTAATGCAACAGATACTAAGCAGAATGGACTGGCTGCTTTTCCTGACTTAACTACAGCTTTCCAGAATGGCCTACAGTATTCCCCTGTAAATGCAGCTGAGAGTTGCATTATTAATACCTTGTATGCACATCACCAAAAGGTAAAACATTCCAGTATAAAAAGAAAATAGCTTAAAGATAAATAAATTTATAAATAGAGTCAGAGATCAATAACACCTCTGCATTAGGAATAAGTTTGTTTTTTCCCCTAGAGCATGTTATGACTGGATACACAAAAGCATTTTTCTGTACTTGTTAAAACCAGCTCCTTGTAGACTATGTTGTAGATGTCAGAACAAAAAAAAAGTCTCTATTTCAGATCAGAATGCTCCCAGTCCATTAATCTGGTTCCAGTTCTGACATGGATGATAGCATATCTTTCACCATTCACTTCACACTTTTCCAGTAGCACGTGTCTAAAAAGACTGCAGAATCTACCTCTCTTACTCTGCTTCTCCCTAATGCAGTAAAACATACCTAAAAGATTATTAATCATCTCAATTGCACTTCACCATAAAAGAAAACTTTATTTCTCATGATGCTTATACTGTATTGCGTAAGACACACTTAACAGAACTAGTTCCCGTCATCCGACATGTGCAAATCTCGGTAGCAGCTGCAAAGGTCTAAGTGATTTGCATCTAATTTGGTTTTGAAAACATGTCACTGTGTATCTTCTGAATACTGAAGCCTAATTTATAGCTTTTTATTACAATGCAATAAACTAATGTTGCTTGGGGTGGGGGGGAGTTATTACTGATTTCCTTCCATCACAGCCTGCAGAACCAGTAAGGAGGTGTCGGTCAAAGCAAACAAGGCACAGCACAGCATACTGCAGCTCCAAGCAGCTCATTTAACCACACATGCCTCACACCACATGCACAGAGCCTTTGCTTATATTATCTCCCTGCTAAGAAAGGCTGCTACACTAAAAAAAAAAAAGATATTTTGGTATTACAAACCATGGCAAAACCTTGTCCAACAGTATTCCTCCAACATAACGATGCATGTTCTTTTTCCAATGGGCTTGCCCTGCCACTCTCCATGAAATACACTGATTATGCTACGTCATCTCCTGACTTGGCACATCAGCTGAAGAGAAGTTACTGTTGGAATAGTTTCAGCCCTACCTGAGCCACACAATCGTTACTTGGTTTGCTTTGCCAGAGACACACCAAGAGCTGTGGAAACTCCTTGGCACGTAAGCTCATTGGTGTACTCCATCTCCCTACCACAACTGGTAGGCTTTAGCTTCTTGAACCATTTTCCAAATAATTTTATTGAATGCTTAAATTAACAAAGGTTTACGCCATGTAGGCACAAACTTCCCCGAGTCTCTTTTTAAGGTATGAAGTGAAACTCCACAATTATCTGCTACATTACTTCTCTGTTAATGCGGTAGAAGTAATGCAGAGCAGCAACAATACTGCACAGGTTGTGGAAATAGTATCTTTCACCTCACAACTGACAAGTTATTTTAGATTTCGTTTAAACTACAAAATAGCAGATTTAATTACAGGCATTATTGCTTAAAAGTTTTTTCCTTCCTTTATCTGTCTCCTTCAAACTTTGTTAATCTCTTTGATTGCTCTGCTCATAAACCGGATCTGATCTTTCTTTTTTAAGAGACACTTTGTTTTCCTGAATAGCTTTAAAGAACAGCCTTTAACAAAATCATCACCATTTTGTTAGACAAGAAGGAGACAACTTTATCTTCTACAAAAAGGATGGTGAAAGACAGGGAGGAAATTTGCTCTGCTGAAGATGGGGTAGTATTTCTAGCATTGTCTTCTGGGGAAAATGTAGAACACTCTACAGTGAATCTGCGAGTCAGTAAAAAAGCACTGAGGGGAAAGAAAAAGAAAAAAAAAAAAAAAAAGGA
>WHYT01017164.1:126890-145783 GCA_009806455.1 Tetrax tetrax
GCTGTTCAGTAGGGCCTGTTGTGATAGGACAAGGGGTAATAATTTTAAAATAGAGGAAGGTAGATTCAGCTTAGACATAAGGAAAAATGTCTTTACAGTGAGGGTGGTGAAACACTGGCACGAATTGCCCAGAGAGGTGGTAGATACCCCATCCCTGGAAACACTCAAGGTTGGATGGGGCTCTGAGCAACCTGGTCAGGCTGAAGAAGTCCCTGCTTCTTGCAGGGGCGTTGGACTACATGACCTTTGAAGGTCCCTTCCAACCCAGACTATTCTGAGTCTACTCTATGAATTTAATCTTTTGATAGGCTGTTTTGCAGTAGGACCTGTTGTGATAGGACGAAGGGTAACGGTTTCAGAATAGAGGGAGGTAGATTTAGATTGGATATTAGGAAAAACTTTTTTACAATGCGAGTCGTAGGGCACTGGAACAGGTTGCCCAGAGAGGTGGTGGATGCCCCATCCCTGGAAATGTTCAAGGCCAGGTTGGATGAGGCTCTGAGCAACCTGATCTAGTCGGGGATGTCCCTGCTCCTTGCAGGGGGGTTGGACTAGATGACCTTTGAAGGTCCCTTCCAACTCTAACCATTCTATGATTCTGTGATTCTAATGTTAATTTTTGACTCTTACACTGCTGCCATTTTCTACCGGAGACATCATCACACAATGTGCTTTGGCAAAGCCTGCATCATCATCATTAGGCTCTTTCAGACCCCTGCTTTGATGTTACCTTTTATAGACTCAACATTATAGAAAGTCTGTCAACCTGGAAACAAAAAGACTCAGCTGTATGAGGGCAGTTATCACACTTTTAAGGCCTTTGAGTTGAAACTCAAACCTGTTTTACAGTTGTTACAGTTGCGCCCTGTGGGATGCATTAAAGAGCCACAGTACATGGATATCCAGTCTTTTTTTCATTATCTGAAGATCTTAAAACTTGTGTCACTGTCCTAATAATTTAAAGATATTTAAATATTAAAATGAATACTTAATGGCAAATTCAAAAGGAAAAATTCTCCATTTAAAGCTTTACGGTCAAACTTAATAGCTTCTGATTTAACTCCTTGGGAGAAAAAACTCTACTTACTAAATTCTCAGTCTTACAAAAATGCTGTTTCTAAATTACTCAAGTCCTACACTTACACTTCATATGTTGGCAGTATCACTGTCAGAATCTACTCTACCTGTAGTAAGGGGCAGATATGCAGGGAGATCTGTTAAATTTAATCACAAACTCTTAACCAGTAATCATCACTTGAATCAGCAACCTCGTCTGACAGGATAAACAGAACAGTACCAAATTTTTGGTTTTAGTATTTTCCTCTTCTGCAGGCAGCCAGAGTGACACTTACGCATGTCAACTTTAGCAGCAGATGCCAAGCAAGTTAAGTTGTTTATCTGTTTCCCTGCTGCTCGTGCTTAAAACCTTCCAAATGGAGTCCCAGAGCATTTCCTGGCTAGAAGCTATGTATGAAGCCATGTTTTCAAGAGAGGAAAAAAGAAAAAAAAAAAAAAAAAGTTGTTTGGGCTAATCCAGCAGGCAAGAAGAAAATATTGTTCCTCACAGCAAATGCAAGGCAAGGGATGATGAATGGGTTTTCTGAGGTTCACAGAGTCCCAGAGAATGGAAAGAAAACATTGCATATCCATCTTTTCCACACGAGCGTCTGTGCTTTATTTTATACCACAGCATAGATAAAACACCTTATGCCTTCCTCTACAAATGATGGGCTTTGGCAGAGATCCTGCAAAATAGAAGTGATCTAGTTTCCACAGCTGTCCCTCTTTCTTCAAACTTCACCCTGAAATTTTTGGGATGCATGTTGGACTGCATTCAAATTCACTCTTCTCCATGGGATTCCCCAGTAATGAGACAACATACTGAAATCACAACTCCAGCAATGTTAGATACAGCAACTTCAAAACTAGTTAAATTGGTTTGTTACAGATAAGGCATTTCAGCACAACAGCAAAAGGCCTGTTTTCCTGTGCACCAGGTCTATAAACGAGTAACAAGTACTTCTCCTGGCGTGCGGGAGAGTTGCATTGTGTAAAACCCTAACAGTTCACTCAGCTGCGCATGAACTTCATACATTTTTCAGCAAAACTTAATACAGAAGCATGCTGATGATGTGTTCACTGCAAAAACTTGCCACAGGGGAAAAAAAAAAAACAAAACACAACTATCACAAAGCAAAATATATACTTACATATGCATATACGTTAATGGAGAGAGCTTAAAACCTTTTCCTCAGGAATTCAAACTGAACCAGGACAAGCCATCACACTGCCTTTGGGTTTCTTTTCCAGCACTAAGAAACAAAGTCTGCCATCCACACCATCTAACTCTACCTGGTTACTTGAGAAACGACATTTCAAACACAATATCTGAACCACATTCTCTCCCTCATCTTCCAGTGTTCAGAAGCACATGTTGGAAAAACCCTAATGGCAAACCACCAGCACAGAAAAAAAACAAGGACAGAACAGGGGCACGCATGTTTATCTGAATAACAGGCAGATATAGTTCATTCAAAAATACAGAAAGGCTAAATAAAACCACATCTAGAAACAACAAACAACCACTCCTGCAGCAGTAACAGGGAAGGTACAATTTCCAAACAGTTATTTTGGCATAAACATTGAGCAGCTCTTTAAAGATGTTTATACATAACGCATAGACAAGCCCTTCTTTCAAGCAGGAGGCCGTACTGCCTGCCTTTGCCTCTATACTATTGATGTTTTTCCCTTCCCTTACTTCCTTTTCCTGAAGCCTTAGGCTCCAAGAAAGGCTTACTCTTTTCCAGAACTGAAAATAACCCCCGTGCATCTGAGCTTCCATTAGCTCAAAACTCTGAGGTTTGCCACAGAAGTTAACATTCACCCTCAGACACTCCGCCAAGAGAATTCCTAACATTTTTTTCCCCACAATATAAGGATTTCCTATTACAAAGCTTATCTTCCTCTTTGGAAGAAGTATTTGTAACATGGCATGGCAGTCTGCAGGGCTTTATAGCTGTCATGGTAAGGGGATATTCAGGGTTTGGGTTTTTTTTGTTTGTTTGGGGGTTTTTTTTTGTGCTAACAGATATCAAAACATATATCTAACATCGCACTATGTTTATACAGACAAGCAGCAGCATCAGCCTACAAGAAAACTGGGGAGGGACTTCTGACAAGGGCATGTAGTGATAGGACAAGGGGTAATGGCTTTAAACTGGAAAAGGGTAGGTTTAGATTAGACATAAGGAATAAATTCTTTACTGTGAGGGTGGTGAGGCACTGGCACAGGTTGCCCAGAGAAGCTGTGGTTCCCCCATCCCTGGAAGTGTTCAAGGCCAAGTTGAATGGGGCTTTGAGTGACCTGGTCTGGTGGAAGGTGTCCCGGCCCAGGGCAGGGGAGTTGGAACTGGATGATCTTTAAAGTCCCTTCCCACCCAAACCATTCTATGATTCTGTGATCATAACAACTCCTACTTTTAAAAACAGAGGAACAGAAACACCTGGAGTTGAGGAACTTCATAAGCCTGATACATTTTTTTTTTTTTGTACTTTCTCTTACTGGATTTCTTCCTCTCAAATTTTTAATTTACTTTTTCAATTCTTGCAAACATTCATCAGCTCACCACAGCATTTGGAACAGCTTGTGGTTAACTACGCTGCGGGAGGCTAAAACTGCTCCAAATATTTAAATGTAGGCACACCACTGTAAAACAATGCTTTGGGACTTGTTTCTTCATCTTTCCCGTAGTGACACTTGCCATTCGATTTGCTGCGCACTACTTAGCCCTACTGAGCATAAAGCTCCTACCTTCCCAGAGTTACTCAGGGGAAGATGATCCTGGAGCAAGAACTAAGTGACAAGAGCCAGCTCACGGCTAGCAAGATAGAACTGCAATTTTCTCATGTTTCCCATTCCCATGTGCACGCTCACATTTCTCTACACTGAACTTCATTTACAATTTCACGGCTTAGTTCAGCAGGACTGTAAAGGTAGTTGCATAGTTCTTTAGAGCTGGCCCTTAACTACCCTGAATAAATTAGTACCTTCATTAGCTCACTGTTCACCTGCTCTTCCAGAGCATTTGTACAGCCAACACAACAGGGAGCAGAAATCTCATTTTTCCAATAGGTATTACAATGCTTCCAGCTTTCCACAGTTGATACTGCCTATTCCAAAGTGTATTTATACTTGGAAGTTACCCTTTAATTTGACATTTAGGGCTACGGAACACAGTGCTTTTCTGCAGGGGGAAAAAAATCCCCACTGTCTTACTCATACTCCTCATCTTTGGCAGTCTCTCTCCAAAACACTTTGTCTCATCACGAAGATCATTATCCTGAGGTGATGCAGCCCGCGTGCAGGAATGAGCTATGTGCCATTATGTCTCTCGCAGTAGCAGACCTGATTCCAGTTTCACACTGTTACAACACATCACACTTCATCCTTATTTTATTGCTCTTGACTCCATTAAGAATGACGGTCTGATCTATTACCAGGGACTTGGCTCGAAGGGAATGCAAAATAAGGAACTCCAACTTCAGGACAAATACTGAGCCATGCTACTTAGAAAACTAGAGTACAATTGTTTAGATGTCATTTATATGTAAGGAAAAAGCCTTTTCCATGCTTACAAAACGCATTTTGGCTTTTGCCAACAGATCTTCCATACCATTTAATCAAATTTCAAGTCTACCAGCTACTGCAAGATGAACTAATAAGCCAGCGGGGCCTCCTGTCCCAATGACCCCTAAAGCACAGGGATTTATTTTGAAAAGAGTTAACGAAACACAGACTAGGAGGCCTGGGGAGACTTCACACATTTGAGTAAGGTAGTATGTAAGAGGAGAGAGGAAAAGCTGTCAAACAGCTGGGTGCCTACACTTGAAAGGAAGTCCAACTTCACAGCTTATGCCTAACAAGGAGACAGTGCAGGGCTCGCAATTAAGTTACTGAAGATTAATACAGAGGGAATGTGTCATAAACTTGACATACGTGGCTGAAGCTTAGATTAATGTCTAAGACCTAACAGATGAAAGAGGAAATCGACAGCCATGGAAGTTAGTAATGAACTTCCACTCAGCGTATCTTGGTTTCATGCAATATAGAATCACAGAACGGTTGGGGTTGGAAGGCACCTTTAAAGGTCACCTAGTCCAACCCCCCTGCAAGGAGCAGGGACAGTAAAAGATAATAATGGATTTTCCTTCTAGGCCCATCAGTTTCAGCAGCTGATACTTTTTCAGTGTATTAAAGAACAGATACAAGCACAAATCTGGATCCAAGGATTATAAATCTTAGAGGAAAGAAGATAACTAAGGCAGTTATTCCCCTACAGAGTGAAGTATCCTAACTGTTCCTGCTGCCAGTGCATTACACTACTACAACATTATAACATTAGACATTACCAAACATTACAGAAGAAAATTCAAGAGGCCAACATTGGCAGGCTACAATACAGGGATGGCATTATGAATAGAAATTCACGTTTCTGCATTTAAGCCAGTTCCTTGCTACCAGATGTGACGAGCAGTGGTGAGGTAGACCTCAGCTCTCCAGTTACAGAAAGGGAGAACGGGTACCATACCTCTGTGTGCCTAATTGCTCTTTCTGTTCAGACTCCTACTCATGAGCATCTCAGAGGCCTGTATAAAACATTTAGCTGCCAAAATATTTGTTTTAATGACTTTTCAACCCATTAAAACATGTTCATCATGGTATCACTAATAACCTCGTCACACATTACACTTTTTCACTGGCAGCATATGTAGTACATTTTCAGCACTTCAGTACTAGGAGGAGATGAGAAGAAATTATCTGAGAACTGTAAGCACATGGCACGAAGGACACAAGCAGCAACTGGGTACGTGGACCTTGGCTTCTTAGAGGTACACTGCCTGCACGGTTCTCTCCCTGTTCGCTCTGAAAGTACGTGGCTCCTGACAGTCGGTTAGCTTGCACGATTTTGTTGCGTTAGTCCGGCAGGGAGGGGAAGACTGGCAAAGGGAAACCGTGGCGGAGGATGCAAGGAGGTCAAACAGAAGGGAAGGCAAAACCAGAAGAGGCAGCAGCCTGTGCTCCAGTCTCCTGTCACTCCAAGCAAAGTGGCTGGAGAAAATCCAGTGCAAGAGCACGAACTGATAAATATGACTAAATGGCTTCATCTAAAGCAGAAAAAAAACCTGTCCTATTTTAATTTTAATCTTAGTCTTTTTACCATTTTTATTAATCTTGCATTGTTTTCCATTTATATCTTTAGATTCTCACAAATGGGAGAAGTGCTGACACTGAGGGCTCTGTCCAGTTGGGTTTTGAGCATCTCCATGGACAGAGACTCTACAGCTGGGCAACCTGTCCTAGTGTTTGACAACCCTCACAGTAAAATTGTTTCTTCTTATCTTTAAACAAAGCTCTCCTTATCTCAGTTTGTGCCCACTGCCACTTGTCCTGTCAGTGGGCATCACTGAGAAGAGCCTGGCACTTTTGTTTTTATTGCTCCCCATGAGGTATTGTGTGTACACACTGGCAAGATCTCCCCTGACCCTCTTCTTTTACAGGCTCAACAGCCCCAACGCTCTCAGCCTTTCCTCACGTGAGAGATGCTTCAGTCCCATAGTCACCGTCACGGATCTTTGCTGGGCTTACCCCAGATCCCTCTCTTCTCTCATACTGGGGAGCCCAGACCTGGACACAGCACTCCAGGTGTGGCCTCACCAGTGCTGAGTAGAATTGATCCTGTAACTGTAACGCACTTCCAGCTTGTGCCAAGATATCCCCAAACATGCCGAGATGCTTTTGGAGAACCAACAATGACTCATACCACACCCGAAGACATCAATTGATATTTCGTAATGAGCACTCTGTCTAACCAGAACATCCATTTGCACTATGACTCAACTGACTATTCTCAACACAGAAATACGACATTCTGACATTGAGAACTGCTCGCCAAAGGAAATATGACAATGAGAAACATTTATATTTTCTTAATAAAAACAAGAGTAGCTACAAGAAGAAAGTCAACTGTACAGAACAGTGCCTTCCTTAATATACGGAACTCATAGAAACAGAAGCTAAAATTCAGAGGCAAAGGGAAAGCGTATCACAAAGGACAGGAGGAGGAGGAGGAGGCCAGGACAAACTAAACAGAAGCTCTCAGGGGAGATTTCAGCTGTGATCACGTGTCTGACAGTGCTACTATGATGCGTAGGTAAACAGTAGCTGAACAAGGTATTCACACTTCAGGAACACTTGGGCTGTAAGCGCTAGTGTTTGGTACTGACTTCACGACATCTGCTTTGTGACAAGCCTGTGTCCCACCACCCAGACTAACAATGCAGAACCAGCAGCTGGAACCTATAGAAATAGGAGCCAGATTCTCTTCTGGCGCATGTATCATTAAACAAGCTCTTTAAATTTAATTGCACAACCTCTGTAACAGGAATAATGTATGTACTAAAAATAAATATATGTATTTTTTTTTTCATTTTCATGCTCTAGGCTATGACTGAAAAGCTGGCAATTACAAACTGAGAAAACAAACAAACAAAAATCTTGTCTTGCAGACAGAGCAAGTTTGTTCTGGAGGGTCTCTTAAAAGAAAACATAATTCAGCCACATTTTAAAAGGCATCTGTTGATGTACTGTTGCAAATAAAGTTCTCTGACTTCAGTTAGAAAAAAGAATATCTCACCTTTAAGCACCAAAAATTCTCTTTTGTCACAAAAAAAATATTACTTAAAATCACTAAGGGCTAAAAAAAAAAAAAAATACAGATTCAGTCTCCCAGTTGTCATTTTCACTCAGCACACAGTTAAAACATTAAATAACACACACACACTAACTTAAAAATAAACCTAAAACTGCTTTGTTCTCACTATATATTAGATCAGAGGAAACAATCTTAAGCAGGAAAAGTAATACCAACACCCATTGAGAAAAAAAAAAAAAAAAAAAAAAAAAAAAAAAAAAAAAAAACAAAGGAAAAAAACAAAAAAACCCTAACCCCAAAACAACACCCAACCAGTAATCTCTTAAAAACTGGAACAAAACATATTGAAAGAGATTATCTACCCCATCACACTGTGCAACTACACAACAGCTGCACCATAGGCCTGATCCTATCAGAAGGTAACCAGGCCATTATTTTATGGTACTACTTGAGAAAATACAACGTTTTATTGGGATTTAACCAACACGGGGCTACCTATCATGTAAGTAAACCTCACCAAAAAGCAGCACTTGGTCTGTGTGACTCCCAGGTGTGACTGTGCCATTATGCTTCCAAGAACTCTGAAGAAAAGGTAATGCCAGTAAATGTTGGTTAGAGCCCACCAAGCTCTCATTCCAAGAGAATAAAAAGCCCCTAGCAGAGTATCAACAGCGAAACTAGACAGGGCACACTCAGCGGATTGATTGGTAGGTTATCAATACCTACAGTATCTTTTTATCTTTTTAAGTTTAGCATATGTGAAGGACAGGGACAAATCAATTTGTAGGTTTCCCTAGAAACATGGTAAATTGCCTTCACACTTGTAAAACGAAACAAGTTCTGATTTAAGTATACCTACAGAAGAATGGAGAGGGAGCAACAATATTCTTAAAATGTCTATATTTCTAAATTAAGAAATCCACAAGCATGTTCTTGGAGATTAAAACTAGCTAACGACAGCATTCAGGTGTTATACTACTGCTTCCAGAATAAGAAGGCTAGTCAGCATTTCTCATTCGCTGTTTTAACTTATCTTTTGCAATCAATTACAGCAAGAACAAACAGATGTATGAGACCATTTCACTGAACCATATTCCCTACTGCCCTAGATTTCCAAACACTTTGATTTCAGGGCGTTATCAAGAGCATAAGATCTGGTCTTCCAAAACCTTTAACACTGTATCCACAAAACTGGAAAACACAAATGCACACACACAATGGAAGAGCTTCACCACCTGAATACTGTACATACTTGGTTCTTCTGACATCCTTGGTCTTCAAGAGTTACAACTGCTACCCTTCCTGTTCATATTTAATATCACTGTCTGGATGCCACAAACATCTCTCTAAATGGAAGCGACAGCTGCAAGGAACCATTAGAAACTTCATTCCTTTGAGCACTGACATTATTGTCACTGGAAAAAAGAGCAAGAAGGAAGAACAAATTCCAAGTATACTGCTTGTTCACAGTCAATAAAATAAATCCCTGCGTGTGCCCTTCATGCAGCCATCATTGGAAATCGGTGCAAGACTGAGGAACTTGTGCCCACCTCCCCCTCAGAACACAGCCCAGAAAAGGGGAGGACGTGCTGCCTGCGGGCACAGCACATGATGGCAGCGCTCGCTCAGGCAGCAACTTCGCATCGACTTCAAACATCTCCTGCAAGTGCCAGCCATGAGGATTATACAGCTTTTTATCTGCTTTACAGCAAACAAAGCAGTTGCCAAGATAAAGCCGGTGTGTGCAACCCGGCAGGGTTACAAACACACAACGGCAAACTTAAAAGGTAACAGGAATAGCAATAAACTACTACCTACCTCTCTCTTGCCACTGTAAGACTACATTGGAGTTAAAGACACTCACGTCAGTGTGGAGGCAATGGATAAAGAGTAAAAAAAAAGTGGATAATCTCTGGCTCTTTATGTGATTCTGCTCTGCAGACACAGCTGTCTACTACCTCCTGCACCCTGACATCGGGGCTTGACTTTGCCAGGGGCTCTCTTCCCCTCCCATGCGCTTCTATAGCACTCCCATCTACAAGGGCCTATGACAACCCGCTTCTATCAGCAACTCGTGCTAAACATTACCATTCAACATTAGCTTTAGATCATGTAATAAATCACAGAAGCATAAACAACGTATTTCATCTACATCATGTTAATTCCAGATATGTTTTTTCTCACTTTTCTTTTTCCTTGTCAGATTTTTTTTAACTGAGATGAAAGGCAGGCTAAGAGAAAATGAGGCTTTAGCCCAAACCCCAACTACGTCTGAATTTGCAACAAAAAAGTCTTCCTATCTCTTAAATCTCTTGTTATCCCCCATTAAGGACAGGGATTTACAAAGCAGAAATTAAATGTCAGGTTTTAAAAACTACAGTTACACATCGATTTCAACATGCTTTCGTCATTGTAAATCCATTTAGCTTGTTGCTGTCCCCATGATTTTTTTTTTGCAAAAGCAGGATTTCAGTTTTGGTTTATATCTAACAGTTGCAAGAGTGGTCTGTTTTCTCTGTTGGGAGACAAAATTTAGGACATTATGCATCCAATCTATAGATTAGCATAAGAAGCATAACCATCTTTTCACAGCACTTGGGAGAAAGCAGCTGAAACTCAGATGAATACATCAGATATGTTCATTTTCAAGTAAAATAGAAAATGGAAGAAGTCATGTTTTGGTCTGAGTCCTTTTACTTCGAAAAGAGGACTAGGGGGATGCAGTCAGTTTTTTCTCAACATGTTGGACTCCTCTTATCCTACTGAGGACCTCTTTACATTCAGTACACCAAAACCAGGGTGAAAAAAAGACCTCCCCTAGCTCTGCCTGACTCAGTTATAAAATTATTGTCAGGTCATATTTAGACTTCCAGAGATGACCCAATATACTGAACACCAAAGCTAGACCAGCCTCTATCTTTACGCGTTGTTAGATGAACCTAAAAGTTAGCTCAGTCCAGAGGACTGATTCTCATATGATCCAAACATTTCTGGCTGTCACAAACCTGCAAGCAAATTTCACCACTTTCCTGTACTCTGTGCTCGTGTACTCTGCATTTTGTCTGAGAACCCAGATCATTAAACCACCTCGGTGACCATCCCAGACAGAACTACATTAAACATCTCTTCAAGTCCACTTAAATTTTCCATCAGTGTGACAAATGCTGAGACACTGTTCTAAAGCGGAACATGTTCCCAGAGCAGAGCCTTCAACCGCAAGATACACAGACGTGCATGACTAACCTAGTATCTTTATATGATTTTATGATTCTTTAGACTCCCTTTAATAGCAGTTTGACAGCACGATTGAGCTTATTCTAAGGTATGAATCTTAAATAGGCTGGATGATTTGTGCCTCACATGCAAGTGGCTTTCCACTGCCTAGAAATGGAGAAGGCGGCAATTAGCTGAGGTGGAGACACGGGGCGAGATGAATGCAGTCCCAAGTCTCTATATATACCTCAAAAAATGGCCTCTCCTTTTCAGCGAAGGCTTCTCTCTGGCTGATACCATCACACAGTTTCAGCAATACAGTCACGTAAAAGATTTGAGTCAGCAGAGCAAACCAAACCAAACCCCCCCCCCGGTCACAGTCCACCCTCTGGTCATATACAAAGTGATAGGAGTACATGTAAACCTCTAAATGTAAAAGTTTGGCCATCCACCTATTTGGTTTGAATGCGTACATGACAGTAACCAGAAATTAGAAGCTTTTTCTGGTATCTACAGCTCTTCCTCCTAAATTCTTTTGAAGATGGCAACCACACTACCCACATGCATAATACCTACAGCAGGAGAAACTGTCAACTTCCACCCGCCTCCCACCAACACAACTGACACCATCTGAGCTCTGAGGTGTAATCCAAGTCAACCAACCTCCAGAACCATGCTCAGCAAAACATATTTTACTTTTTCCCTTTCAGGAATCTCTTCTTCCCCCCACTAGAAGCATATTAGAACATTGCTCAGAGTGTCTAGCTCTTTTGAAAACCTATTTTTTAGGTGACATGATGGACTGATCTGTAAAGAAGGCGAAATTAATGCCTTCATTTTCAACCCATATGCTCAAGATGTAGCTTTCCACATGTCTATTACTAGACAGCAAAAATAAGTGTAGAACCCTGACAGCATGACAAATACCAGTTAGAGGTAATGGGTACACTCTAAATGCAAACTTAATTAGAATGAAATTGAAAACTTAAGAAGCCATAAAAAAACTAATAAAATATTGCAAAAGAGTACAGATAATGGATAAAACACCCCTACTCGTTCTCCCCGCCTTCTTCCTCCAAGTCCTCGCCTGAAGTCTGTTGCTTCTATGGACATATTTTGCTCAGTTGTGTTTGATAAACTGAGTGCTGTAAGACTCCGATCGTGAGATAAAAATCTGGGCTCATTTCTTCTTCTGGTATGAAAAACTTCTACCACCAAATAAATTCTTGAGGGACAGAAACTCTTTCCTCCCCCACCTTGCAGGTTTTCACATAAGCATCTGCCTGTTGTGAGACTCTAAATGACCCCTAAGTAAGAGAACGGTGAGGCTGTCTTTAGAAGCCATACAGTCAAGTCCACACCATTAAGCTTCAAATCACTGCCTTAAAAAGACCTGCTGATGTAACACCACAGCTGCAATCCTATTTGAATTATAGCAAATGTAATATTAAAGTTGAGGAATGTACCATCTACGGACGAATGCCTTAAACATAAAGCAAAACCAGCCTTGCATGTGCAATACCTTCAAACCAGGAGATGAGTGGCTGGCCAAGCAGCAAGTTTTCTCAATATTTCAGTTTTACTTTTAAATTTGTTTATGTTTTTTTCTTTTAAAGGTAATAACAGATACTCAGTAACCAGAGAGTTTTTATAGATGCTGTCAAGATCACAGTCTACGATTCCAGCTTTCCTCAGAGCCAACATGAGAAAATATGTGTATTTTTAACAGGTAAAATTAGAGTCACCATGATCTCCCCAGCTCCTCAAAGGGACTCTTGCATTTAATGAGACCGCCTTTTCCTTTTTGTGTTCAAATGCTACAACTCAGAGTTCAGAAGCACCACTGCAAGCAACAAAAGACATCATTTATTTGCATTTGAAATAAGCAAAATAGTTCATCTGTAGGTCATTTGAACACCACACAGTTAAAGATCAATTATTCATTTGGTTTAGTACAATGGAAAGTTTTGGAGTAGCCACACATTTGCTTGTTCTCAAAAATCGATCATGGAAGTGTTCTTTTGCGTGAACGCTTTATTTAATCTCTTGCTCAGGGTTAAATTTAATTGCCAAAAGAAAAACGAACACAACTCCCTCCTATCAGGGAATACTATACTGAGGACTTTTGATATATTTCCTTTACACTTACATTCTTACAAATTATGTATGTGAGAAGCAGATGATGAGCGGCAATTTAGCAACACTTCACCATCTGCTATTTGCAGATCTAGTCAAAATCAGAGAGTTAATTAAAGAGTCAAGACAGGGACCAATACTGTTGAAGCAAAGAGCCACCTTCTTTCCTGTTAGGCCGAAATTAAGTAACTTTGGTAGCTTGTTCCCACTCACACCAATACAATCATAAATCTGCAACATCGTAAGGGCAACACAACTTGCATTTGTAATATGCCTGTACATCTTCTATTTTAATTGACAAAAAAAAAGATGGTAAAATCACATCAGCTTTATTAGAATGCTGCAATTGCAACAGGGTACCCAAAGTCCTATTCAGAAAAAAACATAACATATCTACCACCATAGGAAACAGAAACTGGGGCTGGAAGCCTCTTGTAGAAGTGGTTATAGAAAATCCTAGCTAAAGAAAAAAAAATTTTAGTCAACTTGCAACCACTTTCACCTAATTTCTTACATATGTATTTAAGCAAGCAATATCTAATTAAGGGTCAGTGAAGAATAAGATGATCCTGACAGTTCCCTTTTATTACTGCCTTAACAGCAACCTACTTCCTTGTCTTCCAGTCTACATCTCCAATGCCACCTCTGCAAGAACGAGCCCATGTTAGAATACCACCCTCCTTCCTTCGGGCTCCCAGAGCCTCTTCACTGCAGCCTTGTTTCAGTTGCCTCCCCCATTTACTGCATCTCTTCCATCAGGGCTGGGAAGGAGCAACAAAAAGATTCAAAACTGGAATGGGTGCAAAAAACCCCTCCCAAGATGCTGATTCAAGTGTACGAAGCAAAGGTTTCTGCTCAACTCTGAAGAGCAGTAACCTGAGTTTGCTCTTTCACAATGGGTCTGAAAGCACCGTTCTGCTTCCTCTGCTACCTGAGATTGCAGCGGCACCGTGCCAACTCCAAAAGCTGCACCAGGCTGCTGCACAGCAGCTCACTGTGGCCAGCTGCCGATGAGAGCAACACCGGTGGAAGCGAGGTCCCCAAGATGCCGGGTGCCAGCTGCCCCTGCCTGCTGCTCAAGGCTCCTCAGCCAGAGAGCGATCGGTAAAATCATCATGACTGCAAGGCTGCAAGACGCACGGGTACGGAAGTTATTCGAGGATGGGGAGCCAGCTCAGAGGATGCTGTGGGGAAAGGGTAGGAGAGGGCTACAAGCCGAAAAATGGCAAACTCTGTCCTCCCCCCATCAAACAGAAGCTGGTGATGGGTTGAGAGATAATTACTGAAGAGTGATTATACTAGAAAAAGATTACTTCTGTAGACTGCCAACTTTTTTTTTTTTTAATTAAAGTCCATCAAACATCAGTCTTCTCGCTTTCTCCTTCTCATTTTCCCAGCAGTAAAAATGTTCAAAACTGGGTGTGAGGGCATCATGGCAGCAAACAAGCTCTGGTTCACTGCACTTAATTGAAGGTTGCCTCCTCCTATGAGAGTGCTATATAGGAAGCAGGGCAAACTAAGAATTTATGGAGCCTGATTTGGGTTAAGTAATATTTTATTCAGACTAAGAAAACTGAAACCAATGGAAATTTTATGTGAAAATATTTAATTTCTTTCTAAATGTCAATGTTACATTCTCCTCAACTTTTGAAATATCATCTTGCCACAAGAGATAAACCACTGCATAAAATCAAAATGAATCCAGAAATAGTTTAGTGTTTCTAAAATTGCATTTTCTGCCACAACCACAAACTGAGAAATCTGCCTACTTTGTATGAGGTGTTGAGCTTAGAGTTTCTGGGGCAAAGAGGAAGAAGGAAGTTGTTTTGACACATCTCATTATAGGTTTAAACCAAAACCAAGATTTTCACTGGTCCTGTGGTGAGGAGGAATCACACCACCAGAATGACTCACTCATGAAAAAAATCTGCAAGAAGCTTCAAGAAATCTCTCGGATTTCTTTAAAAATTATTCCCTAGCTGAAGATTATTACCTGTTGAAAGTAGACAATCACATGAGCAAACTGTGGACTTACAACTCCTAAATGCAAAACTGAACTGAATTTACATAGGCAATACAACCTTTAATCCCGTAGATTGCATTTGACTGCTACACCAGAGAAGTCTGCATGAAGTATTCATTGTGGGCGTGTGGGCACAATATTCTGCAAAGAAAGAATAAAACTGTCAAGCAAACTTTCTACTAAACTATAGACGACTTATTAACCCTCAGAGAAAAATATCTAGATTAATTGAAATAAGATTCGAAGCAGAATTCCTGGCAATGTAAATTCTGTGCTGAAATTACAAGGCCAGTGTGCCACAACTTAGATGAACAAAAAACACCAGGTCATTTTCTAGTTTGTATACCTGAAGTGTTCCTTCAGAAATGGAGTAGGAGGATACTATTGCATTTTACCTTTTCACCGCAGAGAATTACTCAGCCCAAGTCACACGCTGCAGCTCCCAATACACACAGTCCACATAACCAGCACGGGAGTCTGACGAGGTCCGAGATTGCTGTTTCCACTCACATAGTCTGAAGCAGGTTTTTATTGTCGCAGGAATCTAAGACAATCCATGAGCAATCCAGTGTCCCCACCTCAAGTTTCAGGATCAGGGGTTCAACTACCCCTATGGCAGGAATCTAACGCCTACCTGTATAACTTTGGGTGTTAAATTTGCAAACATTTGCCTTGCTGTTGAAATTTCTCCCCCTCATGTCTAAGAGTTCAGGCCACGTTCAAAAGATTTTTGTAAATAATGTTTATCGCTATCATCACTAGAGAGGAATCTGGAACAGCTAAGATCACATGGAGCTTTTTAGTTAAATGGAGTAAAAGAAAAATATTGTTCAATGTAAAAGTAAATGCATCATATCCACAGTGAGAGCAATTACAGAAAGTCCAGAGGCAGTCTTTGCTAGGCTAGGCATTCAGCAGGTAAGAATTACTTTGGATTTCATGATTTTTTGTTCTCTCAGGACTATAGCAAATATTAAAAATAGAAAGTTTTATTTGCTTTCTAAATACGCTTCCCTCACCCCAGGAAGGAGGGGGAAACAAAAGCTTGACAAAAATATTGAGATGTGTATTCCCATAGTATCAGAGGCGAGTACTCAAGGTCTCCAGTACTATGATCTGTACACCAAAATTGGAACACAGCTTTTTTTGATGTGCAAAGAACAAGCTGATGATTCCCCTGAAGCTGGTCACTGCACTTAGAGGCTTGGTGTATCACATTCAAGACCATTTTTAGGCTGTGCTTCCACTGCAGTCTATTTATTTCAGGCTGTCTCTGTACATGATTTTCTGAAGTCAGTATCAATGGTATATTACTGAAATATTGAGGTTAAAAAAGGAAATACTGATTGCATCACCCAGAGCATTCTCCTGACAGGGCAGGATTTTGTTCCCATTAGGAAATTCAGGATGTTTTTGCACAGTCCAACTTGAAAAATATCAAGCAATAACTTTTTAAACTATTCTTGTCACTGATATCTACTTACAAGCAGAGATTTGAGTCTTCTGCCTTTTTCCTGAAAGACTCCACTAAATTTTTCATCTCCTTAGTCCAAGTTTTATACTTTTATTTCTCAAACTTTGTAATTTCAAAATGTGCCCTGGTTCCAGACCCTCACCATCAGGTTACTTCTTGCTTAAATTAGCTATATACATTCAGTCTTTCTGTTTCTAAATGCATTTAGGCAAGAGGAAAGAAAGGCAGTAAACAGCACAAATTATTTGATATGTACAATCCTGGAACATACGAGGCAAATTTGAGATGCAGTAATTGGGAAAGCTGCGATGAGCGATCACCAGTGGCTCTGGCCACTTGTGATCAATAAATACATTCGTACCTTAACAAGTACTGAGCAGGGCTGTGAAGATGATCACAGCAACCCTGGTTCTGTTTTAAGTTTGTCATCTTCTGCTATGCAAAATGAAAGCGGAGAGAAGGGTTGCCTATTGTAGAGACATCAGAGCAGTAAAGGGGAAAGATGGGCTGGAGAGCAAAGGGTGGACAGTGCTGACCAGAGAACAACGGGGTATAAATTGCACCATAAATAAGAAGCTTGCCAGACACGAGCACTGAAAAGGTCACACACAGTCTTTGAATCCAGGTAGAGAGAGAAATAAATCTCAACAGCATTAAAGTGGAGTTTGAACCATTTCTGGGGAGGGCTGCAAGAGCATTGGAGGTGATAGATGAGCGGATTCAGTGCTCCAGGAGAGGTCCTTCCCGGTCCTGTAACTCCTCCTTTTGCTATTTTGAAATAATCCCTCCAGATTCCCAGTCAGGTGCCATTACCACTCTGCTAATTTTGGCAGTGGTGCCATGCATACAGTGCTCTCTCTGCTTGTGCCATTCAGCCATACAGTTCACATTCCCAGTTTCCCTGAGGACTACCAACTGCTAGCTATTAACCAAGTATTTACACACGCAGAAATGCAGGGAAAAGCCCTAACAGCAATAAAGCAGCACTGCTACGGCAGGGAGACGACCTCAGCCCCTGACTTGGATGCAATACCTTCTCTGGAGATCAGCACTTGCAGTTACAGTTTGGGTTTGGGCAACACTGCCCAGCACAGACAGCTTAAGTCATGGTGTATCAGCATCACTCTGTTTCACTATATAGAAAACATCTTTGTATTTTATAGAATTTTATATGTACTTCATATATATGATTTTAATAATTCATAGTGCGCATACACACACACAATAGACTTTACTTATGTATTTCTACATATAAAGCATTCCTATCCAAGTTACTTCAGATAAATATTTAGGGAAGTATTATTGTACAGGAACATCTCTACTAAATACAAGGCTGAAGAGTGTTTACATACAGTTTCACTGAAAAATATAGACATTTTTTAATATCAGGTATAAAAGCATGAATAAAAGTATGAACAATTTCACAATGTGGTTTAAATAACATTATGCCCCATATTCCTTTCCACACCACTTACCTTACAGTGCTTCCTGTAAAAGAAGCCATTTTGTCGAATGAGGCGCTTGCTTTTTTTTAGCCAGCAGGTCTCTTCTGGCTCAAAAAGTCAGAACAATTTTTCTAATCATTGTCATTTTTTTCTGTTGATAATGTATTACCCTTAGAGATGTTCTTGTAACAGTTTCCATTATGAAACCCTGCCATGTATTAGCCACTTCCACTTCACAAAACTCATTTGGCTTAAGAGGAAGACAATTATTACTATTTTTATTTTATCATGCAGGTTATTTCTGCAAGTTACCATGCAGATGCAGGAGGGGTTTATCATCTTAAGACCAGCACTTTTGTACAGGTATTTATCTATAAAACTAGACTGCTTCCAGCTTGTACTTGAGTCTACATTTTGGAAGTTTTCTCTTCTTTCACTGACATTTACACATCACCTTGGTTGATCCCTATATGCTGGATATTCTTCAGGCCTATATAAAACCAGGCATAGACAGTCTCATGCATATCGACGTGTCTCAGAGGCCATTAAGTCATCTAATGCTTGATGCATAAGACTTTCTAAATTATTATTATTAAACTTAATCAAATTGTTGGGCAAATTAGTTGAACTAATACACAAGTCGACACATTTCAGAAAAGCAACTCAGCAAAAAAATATTATGATACCATTTTACTCAACCTATCAAGTTTTCTCCAAAATAAACAAATGGTAAAGGAAATAAATACTAAGGAACTAAATCAGAAGCTTACACATTTGCTTAGAAATGCACAATTAACTGTGAGTCTTGCTAATTCCCAGCTCAATTACTGAAAGAAATGTGATAATTTAAAACACATTGGGAAAAAAAAAAAAAAAAAAAAAAAAAAAAA
>WHYT01017164.1:145803-167779 GCA_009806455.1 Tetrax tetrax
GAAACATAACTAGTGTTCTACTATTTGACTGGAAAGGATGAAAAGCTTTGAATTGGACAGAAAAACCATACAGCCATGTTTCCAAGAGAGTGGTTGGTTTAGGATTGGGGGGTTGCTGGTTTTTTGCTTTGTTTTGTTACCACCTTCCATTCTTATCACTAAGATCCATTAAAGAGTTTGAAGCACAGTGAAAAACTTTGGTTTAGCAAAGAGCAGCATCAAGTATTTAAAGACTATGAATGCCAACGGTTTTGTCCTATGCATAAGCATTTTAAGTTCCCAAACACATCCATTTGAAAATGCAGGCATCTTAAGTCATTTCTTTTGGTGGACTTTTCTACTTGCTTTATGTTCTTAGCTGTTGTAGTACCGTCATCATAAACAGCAAAATTAATTCTAAGTGTAACTAAGGTCTAAACGGTGGCATATATGAATCTCTATCACAGACTTCTCATTTGTGAGTTCACTTTCTGAACTGAAGTTTTAATGGGCTTTTCCATATGACTGAGATCAGTCCCTTAACAAGATGGCAATACAGAAAACGCTCAAAATTGAGAATTTTGGTGTTTACGCAATTCACATGTTCCTTCAGTGTCTTTTTTTTTTTTGTCCTAGACACTGCTGTAGGAAGAGTGCATACAGACTTTTAATGAAAGATTTTCCATGTTTTGAGTTAAGGATTAAAAGGTTAGCGGTTTACCAATTTAAGGAAAACAAACCATACTTCGCAAGAACAAAGTGAACAAGTTTCCTATGTATTTTCATATTTTGAGCAGTCCTGTGAACTAAAAGAAATAACAGACCCAAACGATGGCCTGCAGCATGCAGAAGCAAACAGTAAGCAGACATAGTTTTGGAGCCTATACACTGACCAAGCCTCTTCAAGGGGAAAAGCCACTGCAAAGCAAACAATTATAATTAAACCCCATAAAATAGTGAAGTCATCTAGGTTTGTTTTTAAACGGGCAGGGAGGAGAAGCAGCCTCCCTTGTGTAATACTTTCCAGCAAAGGCAGCACTGTGCTACATCTGATAAGGATTACAAAGGTCAGGCTATACAGCAGTCTGAAACTAACAGATGGCACCACACTACTTTTTTCAAACCCAACAGGAACAAGCAAATCTAAGCTAGGAAAGCAAATACTTAAAGAGTGCTAACAATTATCTGAGTAAAGAACTAACACAGACCAAAACACCTACACACGCTCATGTCCTGGTACATGCACAGCGTGTTACTGCAAATCTGACATTAAGAAACCAAGGGGAAAAAAAAAATTTGGTTAGCTTCAGTTATGGAACATATTAGAACAAATGCCAAAATAAAGCTAAGCACCAGAATTCAGACAGTAAGACTAAGTCTAAATGTTTGATCCTGTGAAAGACTATTCTGAAACAATACATTACTAAGAGATCACTCATATCTCTTTTTCTCCCAGCAGCAAGAGTTATCATTTGTGTAACGTGGGGAAATATTTTTAAGTTTTAATACACCATCATGCACATTTCATTAAAAAAAAAGAAACAGAAGGACAACTGCCTTCACTGCAGAGAAGCACTCATTATGTTTGCAGATGTAGAGACATTCATACTGGATTACAGCAAGCACACAGAGTAACAGCCCTGCTATGAAGAAATCAGTACTAGACCTTGACTGCCACACATGAACAGCAGTTACAACGCATCCCTGAATGCAGATGGCTCTGCACATCTTCCTTATCAAGCAACAGGATGCTGACATGAGAGAGTGGTCTGCCAATGGGTCCTACATGGTGCGTTTTTCAGGCTTTACTAATGCAAAATGCCACAGAGCATCCACACACTGAAGATGCAACATCGACTATCATTAGAAACAAATGTTTAGGTTAAGAGGAGCCAATAGTGGTATAAAGGAGATCCTGTTATCCCAAAAAAGCTCAGCAGTGGGCTTTTTTGGAAGTTGATTCTTGAAATGCAAAAGTCATGACACTCTTTCATTAACTTTAATTTAAAAAAAAAGAAAAAACAAAAAAACCCCAAACACACAAAAACCAGTTCTTGGAGCCCCTGCTAAGCTTAATAGGAGTTAAAAACAGTGCTGACATCAAAATGAGGTCAAACGTTTAGTAGTGATGCTGCTAGTTACATCAAGTTATATTGCCCAAGTTAAAACAGTAAATAATCAATCAGAAAGTTTTAATATCTAAAGTAGTAATTATTGCACTTAATTTCATCCCCAATAAAATGTCTGACATAGACAAGAACACAATTAGCACTTATTTAGTTTAAGACTTTATTTCATAAAGGAAAAAATTGATAGCCAAGTCCCAAACTGCAGAGCCACTCCTAGTTATCCCTTTGGATTTCCAAGTAATACAGAGCTTTAACGCTTGTCCTTCTCTTCCACCCTAACACAACTGCAGTCAAGAGAAAAGTACTAAACGAAAACTGTCAAATTCTGGTTATTGGAGCATACGAAGGTTCATAGCAGCTCTCTGCGAGTCAGTGCCAGTCTCCTCACAAACTTCCAGTAAATTAGGCAGCCCCACATTCAGGCAGCTGGGGACCTTTCTCTGTGGTACCACTACTCCCTACGAACACAAGAGGAGTTCACGCACATGCACATCCCAACCTCGTTAGTCCCAATGTAGGATAATAAAATTGTAGAGTGACACTCCAATTATCAATGGACTCAACTAATTCCAAGTAGACAGCACAGAAGCCAAACTCAGCTTATACCTGCAGATTTTCAAAGACAGGAGTAGGAAAGAAACCCCTTTAGGTCTTGACCACCATACAGAAATTCAAAAGGTGGGAGAGTTTAAAAAGGCCTACAAGCAATTTTTATTTTCACCCTACATAGCTTACAAAACAAAACTGAGGATTTAGTCCTGTCTTACATAGAAGCAGTTTTTAGATCAGGTGCCAGTGTCAACATTTTATTGAATGTAGAAAAGCTAAATCTACATAAAGGCACCTGCCTTCAGACTCGTTCTGAGAGTTTGAAAAGAACTCTCTGTATACCATCAAGAAAAAAAAAAAAAAAAAAAAAAAAAAGAAAAAGAAAGACACTCCCTTTTTCAATAACATACATTTTATCTATTCTAACACACATCCCCCAGAAACAAACACATTCTTCTGAAATAGCACAGCTAGCATAAATACTTATTGGCAACTCTTTTCCACAAAGTATTTCTAGGAAGCATGATCCATGAACATTCAACTTCTACTTGTGATGTTAAAATGCACGTTAACCTTTTACAGCTTGAAGCAATAACAAATTAACTTACTATATTAAAGTAGGCAAAATAATCAAGTTAGCCAGTGGTGTCATCAGTACTTGGAACGCGTTCTTCCATTTTTTCCAAAATGCTTTGGAGCCAGACACTATGAAAAAGTATAAACCATAAAAGACAGCAGCCTGTCTTTCTATAGCCTTGCAGTGACTTTTATTGACTATATCCAGCTTGAAATTAAAGAAGTGCTGAATAATAATAAAAACCATCCTTTTCTGTTTCAGACCACAACCACGCTGTTAAGTGTCTTTCTCTTTTAAATACACATTAATCTTTTACTTCATGTACTCTCCACTTACAGTTTTGAATACAAATGTTTTCCTTCTGAAAATGCTCTGATTTGTCCATATTACCTTCCTAAAAAATCGCAATAGTGCTGTTACAGCCTTTAAATGCCATGCCTCCCTGTGCAGAGCCCAGTCACCTCTCCAGGTGGCTTTCAGAGCTTAAAAATTACAATTCTGCCCGATTCCAACCACGGACTCAGCACTTGCAAGTCAAACTCCAGCCTTCTAGGTTTCGCTGCTCCCCAGCACAGTATCTGGGAAGACACAGAGACAGGCTGATGCCAGTTAAAACTGGTATTATACAGTCTCTCTTTGCTCTCATAACACTTCAGAAGTTCTATTGGGGGGGTTGTGTTTCTCTGTTCTTCAGTAAGAAATACTCAGTGGTCGTTTGACCCTACGGCCCGGTTATGCCCAATTACTGCCACACTAGGCTGCTGGTCTCAAAATGGTGGCCTTCCTAGCACACGTGGACTAACTGCCACATTGTACACTCCAAAAATCATCTTTCCTGGGACGGAGCTACAGAGCTTGACCCCACAGGTGCATGTTTCACGCCGGCACACCCTCCCGCTGGAAGCAGGTGTATCTCCTCAGCAGGTTCCTTTCCCTCTCCCATTGGAAACAAGCAAGTCCCGGCAGACAGCCTGAGCACCAGCAAAACGGGTACCGCTCTGCGGCGGGGGGCTCGGCCCCCTCCCCACAGGCGCACAGGGCCTCACTCTCCCGTGCTGTTATGGCAGACATCACTGGGTGGCACTGTGAGACAATGTTCACGTCCTTGGCAAGGTAAGCAACATCCTCTCCCCCCCCCACCTCCCCTGCCAATTTGTAGCTGCTGGTAGTTGATCTGTGCAGGTTTTTCAAGGATGCGGATGCTCTCCGACATCCCTTCCCATACCACACACTCCAGACCAGCGCTCGCTCCCCCGGGAAATTAAACCTGGTGCCCTCAAAAAATTCCAGAAAACATTTTTTCCTTGGACTACTGTAAGCGTACAGTGCTATCTTCGCAAATCATAGAATCGTAGACTAGTTTGGGTTGGAAGGGACCCTTAAAGGCCATCTTGTCCAACCCCCCTGCAGTGAGCAGGGACATCTCCAACCAGATCAGATTGCTCGGAGCCTCACCCAGCCTGGCCTTGAACGTTTCCAGGGATGATCTACCTCCCTCTATTTTAAAACCATTACCCCTTGTCCTGTCACAACAGGCCCTGCTGAAGAGTTTCTCCCCATCTTTCCTGTAGGCCCCTTTAGGTACTGGAAAAAAATCCTTAAATACAAAATACTAAAGTACTAAAACTCCAATGCCACTCCCTAGAATTGTTTTTACTGTCAATGAAGCTGCTGTCCTAATGATCCCAAAACCTGATGTCAGAAGGGTCACGTGCACTAGAACTGTTACTGAGCTGCTCCCAACCTTGCCCTGTCTGCACTCAAGAGTCTAATTTTGCCCAGCTAGAGAGAAAATACTTAATGTGTATTGCTCTGCTCTTTAAGACACTGGCAACTGCTAGTTATTGAATGTGACAGAATACTAAAACCTAAACAATACCCATTATAGAAGAATAATAACAAAATTTTTAAATAGAGGTAGCTTAGTTGCAATTAGAATACTATTCTTTATTTTTTATATTATTCTCAATTAGAATATTATTTAATATTCTTTATAGATTCATATTATGCTCAGCAATATGCTCAAAACCACAGTAAGATACTTACTGAAAAGTGAGAAGTCTACTCCTGATGGCCCAAAACGCGTGGGCTAATAATCACCTTCCAGCACAAATGGCAAGGTTGATTTAATATTACAGGGTGCAACATTACAGGACGTGGAAAATCAGAAGCCAGCACCTTGACAGTGACTACAGGATTTCAAATATAGCTATTATTTGACTAAAAGCAGGCTTGACTCACATACACACAAAAAAAAAAAAATTCCAACTCTGTAAAGATATCTGAGGGTCAGAAGTTAACTACTGCATTTCAATATAGCAGGTGGTACAGTAACACTTAAGAATAATATTTAAAAGCTTACTTAGTACTATTAACTATGTGCATCTACATTATACAATTTTGTAATCATAATCAACATCTCTAATGAAAAAAACATTCCTTTGTAAAGAAACAGGATGGGAGGAAGCAGGTTGAAAAAAAGATACAGCAATTTTACAGCTTATGGGTTTTCAGTGCCACACACAACAAATTTGGAGTAGTCAAACACTGAATTCAGAGCCATACAGACCTCATGACAGGATGCCACTGTGAAGAGGGATATTAGAGATGTGAATGCCGTGGATGTGACAGCCTGGGTCACTCAAGGATTCCCCCTCACCTCCCACAAATATATATGTTGGATATTACACATGGCATTCAACCACCATGGAAGAAAATGGCAGCTTCTGGGTATCTGAATGAGACAGGACTGGCTAGGACTTTCTTCACCTGTTAAACCTCACAAACTCAATTACTTTCTATTCCGGCATTTTGCTCTTGAGGTTAAGTCAGACACGCTGAAGAAAAACCTAGATGCCTCCACTGACTTATCATTTTTAACCGATAAAACCTTGAACCAGGAGTGGTATGGCCTGTCACATCTACCACAATACCACTGGTTCCTGGCACCAGGAGGGGACAAGGCCATGGAGTGCAGACCCACTGGGAACCCATCACAAATTCATCCTCAGTCATTCTGTAGCTGGCCACCTTCTGATGCTCGAAAGCAAATTCTACTGCAGCTTTGTTGATACTGCGTGACGCGTTCAAGCACCTCGGCATTCAGGAGACCATATCACTTACCAGAGTCATGGCAATTCGGGCAACCAGAGGATTGCCAGCGTTAAGTTAACCCATAGTGTGAACATTTCTCAGTTCGTTCCCATGTTGTCAGAGCCTGGCAGCTGAACGGGAAAGGCAGTCATAAAGGAAGCACTACTACCAAAAAAGCATCACTTCTGAGCTGCTGCCTGTGATGTCCTTCTCATCTACAAAATAGAATCCTGAAGTCCTGATACAACATGCTAAAGTTTGTTTTAAAGTAAAAGCAAAATATGAACTTTTACACCAAAACTGATATGGCAATGAAAAAAGCAATCAATTTTCAGGTAAGCTGACCATTCCCATCTGCTTTATTCTGTTTTCCCCATAGTTCAATCCTCCAACATCATGGTGGGAAAAAAAAGCAAACAAACGCTCCCCACCACTGTTACTTTTAGTAACTGTGAAATTTAAATCCTCCTATGTATTATCCCCAAACTTAGGATCTACTCTTTGAACAGTCAAAAATTAATATGCCATATCAGGACTGAATTCAGAGGAGTCCAGACCAGCAGCTTGCACCTGGACACCAATATGAGCTGCTTTACATGACATGATGTCTTCATTAACTCAAGCAACTACAGTGAAGAGCTGTCTTTAAGATGTCTTGAAAATATTTCGCCTCCTTTCTTTCCTTCTCTAAACGACAAGCACGTTGCCTTGTTAATACTGTTTTCAAGTTGGTCAAACTCACTAAATTTTGACTCAACAAAATTGCCATCAAAGGCAAAAGGGCCCCTAGAAGAATTTGTCAACAAATTAAAGATTTCAGATCTATTTGTATATACACATTGGGGTCTATTTTAAAAATAAATATAGAGATGCCCAGGGAGAGATCTTTGTTTTACCTGAAAGCAATATTAACTGGTTCCCACAAATTCACAAGCCCCAGCTAGGGAATGCTGGCCTTCACACCCATAAAAGCCGTGCTTTTGGGCAGTTGCCTTTGTCTCTCCTCTCTTTGCTTCTTTACCTCTTCTCATCGAAATACGATAAAAGCCTATTTCATCAAAAAAAAAAAAAAATCTAAGAAGCTGCACTGTACACAGCCATTATTCCCTTTATTTTAAGGTTCATAAAAACACAGAGAAAATGACTGAGCTGCATGGTATGACTAATGGCCCCAGCAGAAGAAAGCACTCCAACATGAGCTCGGTCCCAGGCACACTCACAGCCCAGTGATATGAAGAGGAACTAATTGTTTTCCTTCCTCAGGATGGCTGCCAGAGAGAGCACACAGCACGCAATACATTTCCAATTTCACTTGACCTAAATGACCAGCATACAAGTACCAATAATGAAACTCCTACTGATGTGTGCATGTGGTCCTACTCCCTCCCTCCCACCACAATTCCAAAAACAAGTAAATTAGGATCCCAGAGTGACAGGTCTCTGCCAACATTTGATGGGAATGAATTCATTCCTTGAAGCAATTAGCAAGGTAAGAGAGGAGAGTTAATCACGACTGGCAGTACAAGAGTCTGAGCACACAGTTCACCCTAAGCAACTAAATCTTATTTCGAAGAGTTTAAAAAGGGATGAAGCAAAGCAAGCTTTTTATTCTGACATTTATATATACGTTTATGTTTTTAAAGGATATGCAAGTCACTGTGTTAAGTAGCATCGCCTGCACATTAAGCTTTCCTTCCTTCTACAACCTCTGAGCCACCAGACATCTTCCTTTTACACAAGCTTAAACCATGCAGGCATTTTGCAAACTGTGTCCCTTTTA
Source organism: Tetrax tetrax (assembly GCA_009806455.1). Lineage (NCBI taxonomy): Eukaryota > Metazoa > Chordata > Aves > Otidiformes > Otididae > Tetrax > Tetrax tetrax. Next base: position 153,911 of record WHYT01017164.1, read on the forward strand.
TCTCTCCTCCCTTGGGTACCAGCTTTTATTAAAAGTGCCAAACTGTTGTGGCAGTGTTTAAAGCAGCACGCTGACTAATTACACAGAGGAGACAGAAGATTTCTTGTAGGGCAGACAGCCGGGGCCAGGTTGACACGGGGTGGCATGGGCAGCCGCACGTACCCGTCCCTCACGGGCACCGGGGCTGGTCACTGCTCTTCAACCGGGCTGGAGTAAATAGGTCAGCTGTCACCTGCGACAGGGTTCAAGCTTCTCACAGAAGAGCACGTTATCAGCAGGATCTCAGGATCAGTTTTCAACAGCTGAGGCTGAAATCTTTTTGCCTTTAGAAAATCCTGGTCAATTTTTCAGCCAAGAAATCAGCTTTCTTCCCCTCTTGGTTTTGTAAAGGAAAGACAGGAGCAGGAGGAGCCCTGCAGCTGCTGCGTTGACCACCCCTTCCCCTACCCACCTTTAGCTGTCTGCTCTGGAGACCTGCACAAGAACCAAGATGCAGAAATCCATCGTTCTAAAGTAAACAAAAACTAACATACTCAGTACTTTAAAGTTTGCCAATGTGTCCTGAATACAAACTTACTTTTTTTGCCTAGCCAAGTGTATCACTTCATGCCTCAAAATGGACCCAAACTGGGGACGGAAGCCAGGAGTCATACTTGCCATTTTAAGTAACTTCCTAAATACCACCATTTGCTACACATCTATACTCTTCTGGTCCAGCCAGCAACAGTAAGCGTAATAACATCAATCATATCAATGAACAGTTTGTTTTTAAAAAGCAGCCCTTCCAAGCTCCTTCTCATATAAACCTGAAATGCACAGGTCACTGTAGTTATATTATTTTTAAAAGGACTTGTTTCCTCTGCATTTTAGCTACAGCTTTATCCCTAACCTGACTCACCACAGCTAAAATCTCTAGAGCAAGCACCACCTTAAACTTGAGTTTGTGGGACCACTGGGGGACAATGAAGGGGAAGGTGGGTTGGAGTTCAAATGTTCTGGCACTCAGGCAAGTGAAGTGGGGACACAGTTGCTCAAGTTTCAACAGCTCATAAGCTGCTGCTCCAGCCCTGCCATGCTGCAAATCAAAAGTCATTCTGGGGAGCCCAAGTGCTGCTTTTGCTACATGGCCACTGTCTCTCTGCTTAGCTCTGTTACTTGGGCTCACGGCTGCAGCAAAGGAAACTTAGATGCAGAAAGCTGGATCTCATGACATTTTGGGTTTTAGAATTTATTTTTTTTTTTTAAAAAAAAAAAGCCTATGTCCACTCCAAATCCTTATCTGCAAGATGGGACATGGTTTATCCTCCCTCCTCAGGTACTTGAACTTTCCCACGGGATGAGGTCCATATGTACCTCTTGTCAAAAAATACTTTATTACATGCCATGAATAGAAAAAATGTTCATTTCCCCCCCCCCCCCCCCATAGAAAGTCTTTTTCTTCCTCACAGAAAAAATATAGGTGATAAATAAGCTACATATGTGCCTCATGTACATTACCTTCTCCTGATCAGACTATCTAATCATTGAATATGTAAAAGAAGTGATGGTGAGCATCCAAGAGGGCAAAAAGGCAATAAAACATCTATCCCCCTTAGCCCTACCTACCACCAAAGGCACATTTATTGTCAGAACGAAGCTTCTCGTGTTCTGTCCAACTAATGTTGCACCACTTGGAAGACAAGGAAATTAAAATCTCTTCGCTCCTCCGTTTGCTTCAAAAAGCTTTTAAGTTCAACTTGAAAAGAAATACAAAGGAGTCTTCAGGACAGAAAAGAGTGGGTGGACAGCTTAAAAATTCAAGACCAAGCCTGCAACTAGAGTTCTGAAGCATTAATTCTTCAGGCAGTAAGAAGTGGGTAAGATCTTTGCACGTATTCTCCGTAAAAGGCATTTTGCAAGCTCTCTTATCTCATCTGTAGTAAAGGTTTCTTCCCTCCTTGCCATGCCAGCAGCAGACTGCTGTGCAGACGAGATGATGTCACCTCCAGGAATCCCCCTCCAAGCCCTGCCAGCCGAGTCCTCCCAGTAACAGAGATACTGGCTATAAATAGTTACCTGGGGAAAACAAGGATAGTTAAGGAATTCTGAGGAAAACAAGAATTGAGGAAGAATTTTAAAAATATTTTGAAAGATACTGTTTCTTCATCTATGGACAACGACAGTTAAAATTCTTATGAAAAGGAGAGAACCATTGGGACAACACCTTTGCTACACAGTAACTCTACAAAGCCCATTATGCAAATCTGCCACTGTTTCTAAAAATTATCCCAGAAGTGGAAAAGAACATGAACACATACAAGGCTATACTCATATAAATGTGCTTCTGTCATACGAATCTGCTATTCAGAACCATCTCTGGCAAATACAGATATTGCATGCTGAGTAACATCACTGCATGCTTCACAACCTCGCAACACAGAAAGCTGTAGACTGCAAAAGTCTCGTTTTGGGGAGCGCTGTACTGTTTTCCCAGCATTGCATACATTTCAAATGCTAGCTCTGTGTGCCATAAAGACTATTTTGAAAGTTCTATGGAATTGTAAACATGGGGAAATTTATCTCAAAATATGAAAAGTTTTAATAATCCAGAAAGTCTAGAATATATGCTGCAGATAATTATTTAGCCTACATAGAACTACAGGTAAAAAAACTCCTATGCAACTGCTTTGGTGACTACAAATTGTCATTACGTATACAGTGTCCAAAGCAGGACTGACAGTAAGTGCCACTCGCAAAGGGGTTCAGGAGGTGCCTCAGATTCGCCTGACTCTAGGATGTGCAAAGATGCGCCAGCCAAAAACACGTCTGCGACACGAAAGCGTGTCCGAAGTAAGTATTAAGTTTAAATCAGTATATTAAAGTGTCTGACATATTTAAGTAGCATTTACATCCTGCAAAAGTAGCAGGTACTGCCAGTATGTAAAATCCTACTGGATGATAAATAATAGACGTCTTTCATTTGGCATGGAAAACATTTGGTGTGTTTGGGGGGGGTGCGGGGGGGGAGAGGGGGGTCCGAATTGCTGGTGCGTGGAAATCCATGCTGAGCTCTGCCTAGGATCGTAAGAGAACAGCAGTCTCACTTGAGCGCAAGAAGCCTATTTCAGATACGTATGAAATATTTATGAAGCCTGAATTTACAATGCTGAAATTTATTACTTTAGGTTTTCAGGCAAGTTGAGTCCCGTCTCCGACACCACTTGATACTACATGTGTCAAATCCCTTGATGAAATACCTGCTGTGCCTCGTACAGCGAGAGCAGAAAGCCACAGAGAAATAAGAGAACAGACTATCCTAAACTAATTGTCGTAGCACAGAGAAGGCAAAACAAGAAGCCAAATGAATTAATGAGTTAGTTTAAGAACACAATGTCAGGGTAGTAAAAATATCCTCTTTAGTGCTGTACCGAATAAAGGAAACAGCTGTCTAAATATTTGAGTTGTTCTGAAAAAAAAAAAAAAAAAAAAAAAAAGAGCTGACCAGAAGCAAAGTGAACTCTAATGGTGATGTGAGCCATCTAACAAAGCTGTTTTCACTTGAGAAAAAACTGCACGAGAAACCTCTTTAGGTACTCTGTAAGGAAGGAAATGAAATTCAAACAGTCTCGGCTAAAGCAAGCTGCTAAATGAAGGAGTCAGTTCAAGTGAAACAAAGTGCCCTGGAAGAGCTCACTGGAAGACTACTGTCACTTCATTACTTAATCTGCATCTCTATCACTGCCACAAAGCAGGTCTAGGGACTACCTGGGAAAATCTTTACACTATTAATTTTACTCTGAGCAAGAAGATGAACTTTCAACATAATCCTTACAGCAACTGAAAAGGCAACTGCATCAAGCGTTGCATCAGATTTGCAACAGAGATAGAGAGACCCCAAAAAAGAGAAACGGTAGGGATTAAGACTAGTCTTCATTTCATGCCAGAAGTCACGAAGCCTAAACAGCACCAGTTACAGTTGTCCACAAAACAATGTTTTGCAAATGAAATGCTCTCATCTCCTCAAGACGCACCTGAAAGAGGAATTAACAGCAGCAGCCTGGAAATTACACTGTGCTAAATTATAATAATCATCTCCTGTAAATCATCTGGAATGTGTGGTCCTTCTGCACATGACATTTTAACTCTGCTTCCCTGAAACCGATATAAACGGTCAATGGCCTCAATGTTGAAAGTCAATGCTTTGGTTTTGTATGCTTTCACTTGATCAAAATGAAATAGTATAGAAAGGCATAAATGTCACATTTGCAGGACTTTGAAAATCAGGCCCTCAAAGTGACACACATGAGTATCAGCTTTTCAAAATTTTAGCCTCTGTAAATTATGTAATCAGTTTAAAAGCCAATTTATTGTCTGAATAAGTATCATTTCCCTTTTATGCACTTACCTCCACCCTCAATAATAAAATCACTTCACAGAAGGCTCAAATTAATCTTCCCTCAACTCCCAAAAATTAAGCGTTCTTCTCATTTGCAATAGCACCTAAGTTGAGTGACTTCACTGAACACAAAAGCTGACCTCCAGTAAAACCCTGAACTAGAGCTCCACAAGTTCTATAAAAATTGTTCTTTTCCCTGAAATTGTCTCATGCCCCCTTTTGTGTGCAAGAGTTAAGACACTGATTTTTAAATATGCTTGCTATTTTTGAAATTTAAAAAGTCATTAGGATCTGTAATCAGGATTTTTTTTTCCCCACGATGTTCAAGCATAATTAATTCTTTAATCTACTGCTCTGTTGTTTAAAGCCAGTGGGGGGTGGAAAAAAAGAAGGAAACAAAGAAAGAAAAAAAAAAAAATCACCTCTTATTCATCAGTGCAAGCAGCTCTCCTACAAGTCGCAGCAGAAGGCAAGTAAACAATTTATCCAAGTCCAGTGCTCTGCTGGATAGATCCGGACAGGAAAAGAAAACAGTTTTAACTCTAGCTACCACCTAATAATTCTCCAAACACACTAGTTAACATAGTCTGCCTGGCTCACAATCAGAAGCGGTTCTGCCAAACACAGAGGAAAGGAAAGTCTGCTTTTCCCTGTACCGTAGCTACAGGGCTGGAGAACGTGCCCGAGACCCAGGTAGGAACGTGCTGCAGAGACTCCCGAGCCACTCCTCAGTGCATTAGCCGAGGCACAAGAATCAATTTAGCCCTTGTAGCACAAGAGTCTCTCATAGGCAAATTTACCCGGCTGAAAAGCTAACCCTGCGTTGACTCAGATGTGTACGCTACAGCCCACCCTGTTATCTTACCTGCTCCTGAGCCTGCTAAACTAAAGGCATCTTATGAATCCAAGACTTGTTTTAAAGTCACAAGCTAATCCTCATATATTCATTTTCTTAACTTTGAAATGCACCTTTAGATAAAACTGAAAAGCATCCAAGAAGTAATCACTTGGTACTATTTAGAGAACATGAAAACTATCCAATTAAAGTATTCACACACACAGAGGGAATCCAGAAGTACATGCTGTACTTTTCAGAAATAAAAAGGGAAGCAATAAAACTACCACTCGCTATGGAACTTCAGTTCATTGCGTAGTTACATGCAGCCTTACCAAAGCTAAAAAGATGACACAAATCCCACAGCCTGAAATCCCAAGACTAAAGAGTCTGGGTATTAGAAAGAAATGAAGAAAATGAAGCATATTTTTTCCTGAGTAGCTTCAACACAAGATTGACCTCAATGAACATAGAGCTAAGTATGCATCACACTAGTTTATCAAACACAATTCAGAGGGTACTGGAAAGAAAAGTGAACATAATCTTTGTATACAAGAGTGTAAGTAAATGTTAACAACATAACATCTTAAAAACATTATTACTCATGTTATACTAGGTAGATTAAAAGATGCTGGCCTGAAAGAAGCTAGCGTACAGAGAAAAGAAACCAAATGAGGTAAGGCTTAAGGTTTCAGGCTCAATTGCAAACAGTCTTGAATTACACAAAGAGCTGATCATTTTAACAGTGAATGACAGAAAACCAGAATTCAAAAAACAGCCCCCAGCAATCACCTAAGCCTGTTCTTCCCAACTTGTGAGGTGTAACCCACTGTTAAAACACTGCAGAAAACAAGTGAGGCATGAAGATCCTTCCCCACTCCAAGAGCCACACACTATAACAAGACAATTTTTAACAGGAAAAATTGGATATGGACTAGAAAAGCAGAGAAGCCCTGACAAATATCAGTCCCTGCCTCCAGGACAGACTCCGGCATCTTTAGGACGTCTCCACCACACACAGCATGATTTCTCTGTAGAAACATCCCAGGCAGCTACATGAACAGAACCAGATATCCCTGGCTATGTCAGTGCAGCTCTAAGGCTGAGATGACAGGCTCTCAACGGGGTTAACTCATTGCTCTGTTGCTTTCGGAGTCCAGCAGAGTCTTCTTTCCTATGCTGTACCAAAGCTAGGGGACTGAGGGGGTCATCTACTTAGGCCAGCTTTTATTTGCGCATCTTTCCAATGGTGTCAAATGCTTCCTCTATCTCTTGTAAGTCTCTGGAGAATTTCTTTCAGTCCTTAAAACATGTTTAGTACCACAAAATTTTCACCCTGTGCAATCTAAAATTCCTCCACTGCAAATTAAAATAATTTATTTTAGTCTCAGCCTCAGTAGAAATGAAGAATAGTTGGATCTCTATCTTGCTTACACAATCTCTTCACAGCACTGAACATTCAGGCACTCCCGAATCTTTGTTTTCTAGGTTAAAGAAACTCAAAGCCTCTAGATTTTCCCCAAAGGCTGAGTTTTCTAAACCTTGTGTCCTAGCCTTGTTGGTGCCTGTGAGACTGCCCCCTTTATCTATACACCCTTCTTTAATAGGCAATCTAAAGCAGAGGCTAAATACACAGTGCTAAGCACAGAAGAATAATTACCTCCTCCGCTATTTATCTGACACTTTTCATCACCTATAGAGACCTAATGAAATCTGTGTTGCGCACATCACCCCTGACTAATTCAAACTGCAATCCACTGTGATTCCTGCGTCCTTCTAGGCCAGCATGCTGCCTACCCCATTTATATTCGTGCATTTGATTTCTCCTAAGTGTAACACTTTACAGTTGTCTTTATTAAATTTTTGCTCATTGATTTCAGACCATTTTTCTAATTCATCATCTGAAATTCTAAATCTGTCCTCCTAACTGTTAATAATCCCTTCCCACTTTGTCTTCCAAAAATGCTCAAATTATCCTCTTCGACAGTAACAAATGGATGATGAATAATGAGAATATCAACTAGTAAACAACTTGAGCCAGCCTCCTCCAGGAATTAACTTAATACTCTGACAGCAAACAACCGAGCCTCGCTCACCATTTCAGCCTAATTTCTCAGTGGACTGCAGCATTGCCTGTCATCATCCAGGCAATGGAAAAAAATAATTTCTTCAGCATCTGCTTTAACCAAGCTAATCTCATCTTGTCACTGTGAACACTTCTTTCCTCACTGATTTTGTTGATAGACTTCTAAATGCTAACATTTACTTTGGTGGTCAGAGTTTGAACAGGGCCTATTTTTATATGTATATACCTACTTACTGCCCTAAAAAAAAAAACCAAACCATTCTCGTTGTCAAAAGTATGTAATTAAGCAGGAACGAAAAAGGTATTTGGAAAAGAAGTCATTATTTCAGAATGAAACTAACTGTATGAGCTGCAGACTCCTTGCCAAGTTTTCAGATGTAAAGCAACTCTCCCAAAACCATGTGCTCCCCTAAATGGGGGGCAAGGGAGGAGAGGAAATCACACTAAAACAAAAAACCACCCACCCTTCCTGAGCACGTAAAAGACACAGGTAATAAAACTATGCCAAATGGTCCACATACTTCAAATAAAGCAGGAACACATCTACGTAGATTAGAAGACTGTTCGCTTGACTGTGGAGCTATTTCATGTTTGCGAAGTTATGCAAAAAACCAACAGTGTTTAAGTCTCAAAATAGCAACTACTCTTCAGCCTGAACACCATGCAAGCTCTGTAAACAGAGATGAAAATAATTTTATTTAATTAAAGACCTACCCCTTCAATTGGAACTACTGAACCTTAGAGAAAAAAAATCTATATAAACAAACAGCAGTTCAATCTATCAAAATTCTGTAGTGTCAGCAGTCTACTGTAACATTAGATCGCTTCAGTAGGACAAATGCCAGCCTTTTCAGGAGCTACGCAAATGTTCCTGTTGCCCTTTTCTGCACTCAACAACAGTGTCCTAACAGAAAACATCAACTTAGAAGTCACATCGGTGCTTTGTACAGCTTTTATACAGTGTCGCTATTTTGTAGTTTGAAGGAAAGCTTTGCATCTTTTTTCCTGTTCCATGCAAGAGCGACCAAGGGAGAACAGTAATATCTGTTACACTCTAAAGGAGGGATGCATTTATAAACTAAATCCTACTCCTGAGGGTAGCAGTAAAAAGCTTGTTGTTTATTCATACAAAGAGAGAAATATACATTTCCCAGACTCAGTTCACATATATTTTTTTCTACAAATTAAATACCAAAAAGTACAAGAACCACCCACTACTAACTAAATAACTTAAAGTCATCCAGACTTCATTTCCTGTAAGTGAAACAAAACAAAGCAGTATTTGATAATTCACAATATGTTGTATCATAATGAAAGTGAGTTGCTTCATGGACACAGTCAGGATTTCTTCAAAAAGCAGAACTAATAAGTGCAGTCATACAAGTTGGCAAATTTGCTTCAAAAGGATGTTTTAGGTCATGTGAAACTTGCCACTGTCAAATTAAGTTAAACAGAAAATAATGATAAAACAGGAAACATACAAATACTGTCTTCCTTTTCAATGGTTTCTATTGCTTATCACTACGCTTCTGTTTAACGAGGTTTGCAAGTCCAGTTGCAAAAAAAGAAAAAAATATCTAACAACAGCATACTTCCAGTTGAAATAATTTTTCTACTTCCAGTTTTTAGGAACTTCATTTTAATTCTTAACAAGTAGCCACCTCAGCAATCACAAAAATTGCAAGAGCACTGCTTCTTCTTGTCAGCCGCTAGTCAGAGTTGCATGAATTATTCAGGTTTTATTGAGCACAGCATAGGTGAAATCTGATATTTATGCAGACTGAACAACAGAAGAGCCATCCCAAAAGAAACGCAAACCTACCTTTTGGATCAAGCCAAGTTTTTCATTCATTGCATGCTTTGTGCCATGGCTCCCTCAGGCTGTCACTATCAGAGCCGGGTCTTTACACTCCAGCTGTGAAACGCACGTAGTAAAAATTTATGGAGCAGAAGGGCTTCACAATTCTGAAACTAATAATACCCAAAACGGCTCTGAGAGCAGGTTAGCATCTACAATAATCTGAGAGGCCGAAAGACAAAACATTCAGCAGATCCGGTAACTGGAAATATCCTCAAGAGCAGTAAGAGCCTCCTGCGGTGCTGCCAGCAGAGCCATACGCCGCTGTCCCCATCCCGCTCCCTCTCCTGGGGGGTACAGCCTTCAGCTTCAAGCCTCCTGGCATAAATACCAAAGGCAAAATGCACCTACCTTACTGACACTGCTGAGGACCAGGACACTACGCTGCATGTGAGCATCGACTCTCCCTCCCTTACATTCCTTCCATACCATAACTAAAGCCACAGCTCGAGAAGACATGGGGCCTTGTACCAAGAGACATGGTCTAGTTTCACCTCTGTGACCTGGGCAAATATCTCCACAATTAAAAGAAAAACGAGTGAGGAAATCTACTGAGGCACCATCCACAGCCAGACATGGGAAAAGCCTCTGCCTAGTCTTCTGACTTCATGAGCTTGAAATAGCATCTGGCCAGGCACCAGAGCACACCCCAGTCTCCAGTAAAGGTTGGGAGATGCCTGGGAGCAGCTCAGCAGTGCTGGACACCCAACGTGCTGTCCCTGGGGGAGCCTCCCACCCCTCTGCGGGACTGGCTGGGAGCGCCGGGCCACAGAGGAAGGCAACCGCCATCCCGTGCCTGCCATGCATCCTCCAGCCTTTCAGGAGTTTTGCACTTTTCATGCTAGTCTGGAAGATTACAATACATTGTATATCTGGCTGATGCTAAATTAGCCTGGGATAAACGTATTTGTTTCTGTTTTGCTGTTAGGACACCCCAATGTATCTTTAAACAATTAGATAATTGCTTATCTAATTATCTACAGAATAGATACAGAAATAAGTAAAGGAGTAAGACTGATATTTTATCCATCAGATTCACATCTTCTAAGCTTTAGCAGTCAACTCTCTAACTGTCTTTACATACAGTGTCAAAACATCCCACCTGACATGTTATCACTGGAAACCTAGCAGATTTTAAAACAGGAAATATATTCATACCACACCTGTAGACGCACAAGTACTGTCATTATTTTTTCTGGACTTCAAAGGAAAGAGTCAGTGACTAGAAACGGAGACTATGAGAAGTTTTCCCATCATTGTAATTTCGGTATAAAACAGTGCTTTGGTCACCTGTTTTGTGAACAGTTAAATTGATTCTTCCACTTATGAGTTCTATAGTTTCCCTTGCTATATGTCCAACATATAAATTGATATAGACACTATATTTTTAAAAATTACAATTCTAATGAGGCACAAATCATTAGGCCTAATGTAACTTTTGTTCAGCCTACATTATTTGAGTCTCAAAAGAGAGAGATGGATGCAAAAAAGCCCAGGTCTATATTCTTCCACTCTTGAACCTGTATGTCATGATGTTCAGGATTACAGAATATTCCTGTGAACAAAGGGACCAAATCCTTTGGCCCTCAGCGAGCAGGAAAGTCTTCCCCGGGGAAGGTGGAAATCTCCATGGAAGGTCAACAGGCAAGGGTCTGGCCAGCAGCTCAGCTTTCTCTGCTGCAATCAGAGCACAGCACTGGGACTTCCAACTGGGTGAAATTCACCTGACCATGGAAAGTGGCAGGGTTGCAACTGGTTTCTAAACATCCATAAAAGAAGCGTGTCTGGTTAATTCAATTTTGCAGCCCTTGAGCAATGCTAGAGGCACTGCAGCTGCTTGTCTCAAGACATCAGATTAAAAAAAACACCACAAAACCTCATACACTCCCACCCAAAATTATGGATTTGGATCTATTTGCAGAGGCCTCATTCTCACTGCTGCATTCATAAACAGTAGGGATTTTTTTCAGAAGTCACAGGAGCCTGTGCTCTGCACATGGCTAGAGAAAAGCTGCTAGAACAACACCGGTAAGGAGATCTGCAAGGAAACTTCCCTACCCGGGGACAAATGTTCCTGTGCAAGCACAGCTCTGCATCACTTCAGGACTTTCCAGCATAGAGGACAGATTTCTGTATGAATAGAAAAATACAGAATATTGGATTTGAAAGGCTAATCTAGATTATAGCAAGTCTACTTAATCCTTTACTAATTTTAGAAGATGTTTATGACTTCTTTCTTACACTTCATCTTTGGAGAATATCATAGTTTATATACTATGTTTGGTGATCTAAAGAACTGAAATGTTGAACCCAAAGAAACATTTTAAAGAAGTTACTGCAGTTTTTCAAAATACACAAAAACTATTAAAAATGGACAGGCACATCCATAGCTATACCTTATGATATCCATATGTGACCTCAGATGTTCTACAAAACAGTCTTACAATTCTTCATTTTAGAATAGATACTTAACAGTGACTTTAGTTACTTAGTTAATAAGTTATTGTGACTTTTGCCTTGCGCTACTAGATTAAACTGCTCTAAGTTTTAATAATCAGCTAATGAGCTTTTTCATGTTGGAAATGAAAAAGGAGGATCAGAAGACGCTCAGCTTGTCTTTTCTTCCTCCTTCTACTGAAAGAAAAACATTTTAAACTGGCCCAGAGCCTTTCAAGAATCTTTCAGCATACAGAGGACCACAGGCCCTTCCCACCCTTAGGTAAGAGGTCCCCTAATCTGCATTACGTTACGGGGATTGTGGTAAGGGCACCAGAAACGCTGAAGCCACTCTGCCTGGATGGTGGGTGACTACAGAAGTAAGGAGGCCACCAGCAGCATCTCCTCTTGTATGGAGGGCAACAGCAACCAAGACATCCTCAGCAAGCAGAGATGATTGGTATTAAAATAATTCAGAAACCCTGAGCAGTCACCTTCCATCCCCTGCAGAAAGACAAGTGGCAGCAGAATTTGTTTAAAACATACTTTTACAAATTACAAAATCAAAAGGATTTCACAGATCAAGTAAAGCAAGAGAAAACAGATTTCAAGATGTTCCCAGTGTTTTATACCACAAAGGTAAAGCAAGAGGATGACAAAGTTTAAAAAGAACTGTAACTTTTATATTCACCAGCAAGACATCATGAGCTGAACAAGACCTGGCAACAATATCAAAAATACATCATTAAACTACTGAACAAGCACTCCGCACTCGGCTTTAGGCAATACCCTGAGAAAACAGGCCATCTTCTAGCCTTCGCAAGAAAATGTCAAGAGTTGCATCTCCCTCACAGCCAAGACACCATGCCTCTTCATTATCCTTTCAGCTGACCATGGAGCAGCAAATGAGATGTCACCAGGAAAAAGCCTTTTGATTCATCCCTGCTCCTACAAAACGACAAAGTAACAAACTCCAGCCTCTTGCGGATGTTTGCCAAAGCACTACACTTAAACTGTTCTTCTAATCATTCTGCGGGGATGCTGAAACTTTTACAATTTCTAATAACAACTTCCACAAGATACCAGATTATATAAATTTTGGAACAAATAAAAAAATAACAAAATAACCTTTTATGAACAAAAAATAAGGAAGATAAATGTTGGTATTTCAATTTGAGTTTGAGATCCCTAATATATTTAATTAGCCTGTCTCAAGACCACTCATAAAATTCCATGATTTATTTGAGAACTTAGCATCACAGACAAGTAAACTCTGTCTGGCCTCTTGATCTAATTTAAAATTAAATACTTTATTTTCATAGAAGTTAGTCAAGACCATTTACCACCAGCCATTTGGAGAAACTGTTTAGGTTAATATAGATAAGACAAACGGTATTTACCAGGCCTGAAGTGAATTTCCTCAGTCCTCTATAAACTGTTATGCTTATCTGATACATGAAGGCAGGACTGACTGTTGATACAGGCAGCATCGCAGCCAACTCTCGTTCATGCTACGCGTTGTAAGGAACTGGCTCTTCAGCCATACTGCAAACCAGCATTAGTAAACAACAAAAAAAAAAAAAACCAAAAAAAGAGCTTTCATTGGCTATTACATTAGTTGAATTCAAGGCAAAACAGTCTCCGTACAGCTAAAGCAAATACTTTAACTTTATTAGACAACACTGCAGAGAGTGGTCCATTTCCACTTACGGGCAGTCCGGTACACGGAAGCTTCGGAATACAGCTCCAGTATGAAATACTGAGAAACTTCTATATGACTAGGAGTCACTTCAACAAGTATCTACAAATAATCTTCTTCAGTTTGCTTTCAGTTGATTGTGAGTTTAGATGTAGAGTCTGTTTATGTATAAAAATAATCATCATTTGAAAGTGATGTATATATAGGAAATCCCCATAAACCTCCTAGAACTTCACAACCTGTCTTTACTTTTGTATACAAATGTCCCCAGAACGGCAACAGTCCTGACAGGCCATCTGAGCTATAACACTGTTAGAAGAACACAATTTGTTCCTCTTTTGTAATGACCAAAATGAAAGCAGTCTCCTGCATAATATTTGATCTGACTTTCTGTACGTGCTAGAATTAGGTGTTTTTCCAAAAGCCTTCTGGCACAGATCTCAAAGAATGCCAACCTGTCATAACACTTTGTTTTCATTCTTTCAGATCACATCACAAAACAACACAGTTCAGTTTAAAAGGAAAAAAAAAAAAAAAAAAAAAAAAAAAAAAAAAAAAAAAAAAAAAAAAAAAAAAAAAA
>WHYT01017164.1:169442-186900 GCA_009806455.1 Tetrax tetrax
AGAGAGAAGTGAAAACTTTTAAAACCTGTTAGGGAAGACAGACTGCACAGCCGGGCAGCGCAGGCCAGGTGAGTCAGCTAGGCACGAACAGAGAAGCCCTCAGCTCTGAAGGAAGACAAAGGCTACATGGCCACATATGCAGGCATGATTTGTTTCTGTCAATATTTGTTTTCTCTTCCCTTCGTTTTCTTACATTATCCTTCTTGCTGGAGAACCTGAACTGAACTAAACAACAACAGTCAGCATCTGCAATGTGAGATCTGAATTCTTTGCTTTTCCACGGAAAGAGGCAAGCAAAGAGAGCTCCGCTTTGCTAGGAGTTACATCAAGCCACCCAGAATCTAGACAGTAGATTGCACGAGAAAAGGAAAGGTCAAAGACAAATACATCTTACGCAGGTGCACAGGGCTTAAGACATAGGGTGGTCTTAGTGGACAAAGAGAGACTTTATTCCACAGTTGCAGCCTAGCAATAAAGCAAAACCCACATTCTCTTGCTGTGCATATTTCCCTTGTGCCAGAGGAGGAAAACCACTTACAAAAGCCTCATTTTGGAGCTCTAGGCTCCAGCATAAAAGATTCTAAGAGATCCTCAGCAAGGAGCAATCCAAGAGGGAAGTTTTTTTGCCTGTCACTGGGTGAGCATGTTCTTTCACGCTGCCTTCTCCTGGGCAGGCAACAGATGCCTGGCAATCCAGTTACAGGAGAACATAGTCTATTAGTGCCACCAAATCCTCTCCAGTTTCACACCCTGGACTCAATCCAAGACATGCCCAGTTTAAAATATGAGATTCAATTAAATAAGTCTGCAGTCAGTGTTTAGGTTTTCCGTCAACTTTGCCCATCAGGCAGGAAATATTACAAGTGTAATAGTTTTGGGCTACCTTGTTATTTCCCATTGGACTGACTATCAAGGTCTGAAACAAGAAGCAGAAGTTGCTTCTACAAAGCACTGGCTTTTTGAACCAAGGATGGCACCAACTGTTCACAGCTCTTGCACACAACAGAAGAGAAACGTACTGGACTGCCGAGTCTTGCACTGAAACTCCTCCACATCTCCGACCGACCGAAAGTAACACAGGTGAGCAGTTATTTGTAGGTTGATCCTGGCCATTTGAGGTGGCTTTCCAAATACAGAGACCTTTCCAGCAAATCCTTTCCAGGATTTATCACCCTGCTGCTTGATTCAATTAGCTGGATCCATGAAAAAGTTTGAATCTCTTGACAGACAACCCCCAATACAGAATTTGGCAGCTTCAGTAGATGTTTGAGGGTTTGTTTTTAGCATGGGAAAAGCTTCCAACTTTACACAATTGCTACTTCCTTCTGATTATTTCACTAGAATATTTTATAAGTGTCTACACGGCAAACCCCAGAAAGGAGATAAAGAAGTTTGTATTTTATTCATTTTTTGCCAAACATCTTTGGTTAAAAAACAAAAAACAACAGTAAGAGACAAACCAGGACATAAACTTGAAAGGCAAAAATATGTAAAGCAGCTGCAGAGTGTGTGTGTATATAAGAACTTTTACAGTAGTCACAGTATTGTAAATATTTCAAGTACCCTGATTACAGAAGTTGACGACATGCATTCCAGTCATCACAATTTTCTTGGTATCAAAGAATGGCAGGACATTAGACAGGCCATACTAACACAGGTTTTATAGCAGTTAGGTCACCAAAGCAAGAAAACATCCTCTCTTTTTTTTTTTTCTTCTTTATATGCCTGAAAAAGAAAGTCATGTACAAATGTATACATTGTTATAAAGTGTTGATTTTTTTTTTTTTAAATAATCAAAAGGCATTCATTTGGGTTAACTCAGGAACAGATTCGTTCATTCGCAGTAAGATTTAGCAGCCTATGACCCAAGACTTTTCTGAGGTAAAAAAAGGCAAACAGTTTTCTAAAGCATCAAAATCTAGCCAGTACATAGCACTAAATATTAAGGCTACGGCCTCTGCAAGACCTACCTGGCCACACAGCTACCCACAGTTATTTCCCCGTCTAAAGGGGAAGTTAAAGGCTGAAAAGGGAATTGGTGAGGATTCAAAAAGTAGAAAGTTTTCAACACTTACCTTTTCCTTATACACTGGTTCTGGTTCAAATATCGCCTCTTCTGCTGCAATGCCAGTGAACCCGAAACGGGTACACATACATGGGCTGGGGGTGCTGTTCTACCAAAAACAAACTAGTAGCATGCCCGCTGTTCACCATTCGATAGCAAACATGCAAACTTTCTATTTCCAGTTCTGAAGTAAAGGTTGGAAGCACCTGTTGATATCAGTAAGAGGTTTGTAGGATACTACCACCCTGCCATGTACAAACACAAACACATCACCTATACGGACCTGTTTTCTTCTGGTGGTTTCTTTCAAGAGAATCCAGCCCCTTGATGGAGACTTCTACGGTACAGCAGGTACACAAATACGAGTAAGTAAATAACGATACTCTTTCACCCATTTATCACACTCAGCACTCCTTGCTAGTGAAGGTTAATACTAAATGAGATTTCTCCTTTCGATTACTTAAAGTTTATGCTAAATTACACAATTCCCAGTTAGAGTGTTCCAGGGCAAGCCAGTACAAACAATTTTCTTCTTTTTTAACTGAAAAATGCAAAAGTGGGGCCTCCTAGGTTTGTAGAAAACACATTGTTATTAGTACGGCAGCAAAGCAGACTAATCTCCATACACGTGCTGATGAAGAAGGGGAAAGGCAATTCAAACTCCACTTGTGTTTTTCCCTGAGCTTCAAGCAACATCTTTTCTGACTGCTGTTGTGTACTGCACAATTCAGCCTGTTACTCTCTCAGCCTCCTACAGCACGGACAGTTTCAGAGCTAACCCAGCCTGCCCCTCCTGAAGTCCCTACTACACCAGAACTTTCAGAAGACTCACCTTGCTTCAGATAAACCTGACAAAGCTTAGCAGATGCTCACCAACAAATATGATTTTGCATGTCCAGAAGGTAAAAAATACAAAAACACAACAAAAAAAAACTCACCACAAAAACATTGTTTTCAGTGGGGACTCAGGCAATGAAATGGTTCACATGTATTATTCCCATGTTTATAGACTACAGCTTAAGTGCACTGTTATGCTTTTTTTAAAAAAGGTGGCTTTTCTAAAAGACTGATGCTCAGGAGGGATGGGCAACACCTTGAAATAAATGGTTTTCACCAAAATAAATCCATGGTACTGGATTAACCCAGGCAAAGGTAATTCATTCTAGTTAAAATAGGCTGAAAGGCTTTTGCAGCATTCTGGCTAGACAGGCCATCTGATCTCACCAAAACGTCAAGTTCACTCGGCTGTTCTGCACATTAGAAAAAGTGTTATTACTGCCACCAGTTGCCTTTGAACAAAGATAAAACCTGTGCCTTTGAAGCCAAAAATGTGTCTGCTAAACCTTTAGGGGAGGCAGTTAAGATTCTGGCCCTGTATCAAGGCACGGGAAGAATCCACCGCCCTCACATAATCCTTTATTTTCTGGGAATCATGATAGAAACAGGGTTTAGTTTTGCCAGTTTTGTTATACTAAGACTTCAGGCAAAAATGTTAGAAGCCTTATGAAACCATGGTAATTTGTTAATATTTGCTGATAAATTTATTAGAAGCAGCTTGCATCATAGGTTCAAATAAAACATGGCACAAACCAAAGTCAGCTTTTAACCTTGCCCAAGATACCAGAGCATCAGGATACAGCAGATGCTTAACAGCAAATGCCAGCATCATACATCTTCCTTCATAAAGACCTGTGTCAACAGCTATCTGACAACTTTTCCCCCATAGTCACTCTTGAGAAGTTTTAACTAATGTAATCCATTGAAACACCTTTTCCCGGTGACTTATTTGTGACTCTGACAGGTGCCCACTGAAGGCTAAAAAGCCTTCTCTTTGCATGCCCCATACCCGAACAGGAGATGATGGTGTAACAATCAAAGCTGCTTAGGAAGAAATGCCCTGTGGCATGGCTGGCAGAGACATTCCTGGAATATCCATTCATGCTTTTCAGGTAGGTGAATATGCCATCAACAGCACCTGCAGGTTGCTGGGCTTTCTCATTTGCTCTTCATTTTCATCTATTCAATGCACCCCTTCATCTCCTTTGGTTTGTTTAATTGCCAGGAACATCCTTCAGGTCATGCTATCTAGTTCAACTTGGTGATTTTTCTTTTCTTTTCTTTCAGTATCCTTAAGGTAATTCTTCAACACGGCACTTGCCTTTTTGCAACCAGAAGTTCTCCAGAACAAGGGATCTTTTGACATACACTTTTCTAATTACAAATAATTAGGCCAAAGATTTATTAGCTGCACTAGCAAGTCCTTTTCCTAGGTGTTGTTCAGCATGTTGCAAAGACAGTAAATGCATTTACCTCCTTTCACAGGGATGTGTCTTGCCCCAGGTTTTTATTATACAGTATGGTCTAGATGAACACTGAGGCAATTCACACTTCAGATTACAGTATCTATCAATTTCCTCAAACATATCTAGTCAACTGAGCAACCTCAATTGTAGTACAAAAACAATTACCTCTATTATTTAGATTAATTATCCACAAAGGTGATCCCACCTTGAGAACTTGCTCAAAACCTATAGTATGGTAGCTCTACTAACTTTTCTGAAGCAGTCAGCATACTTTTGTCACACCCAAACTCTTCCAAAGCCTATTTTCATTCCCTGTCACTCATGTCAAGAGATTCCCTTATCATAGTTTTGATTTTACTTTACAGGACAACACGCATCTTCAGAGGGAAACAAAAGAGCACGAGGAAGCAGCAAAGAAAAAATATGCCAGAGAGTATTAGAGCTGAAAGGCAAAATCATTTATCATTACTACAAATTTCAAAGCTTTTTAACAGATTGCTGTCACCTTCAGTTTTAATTGTCATGCCACTACAGAAAAATCAGATGAACCAAGGACTAGTAAAAGATAATCACTTCCTTCCAGTAGTTAGAAAATGGACTTTTCTCATGGTCATGTCAGAAGCATTGGTAATAATTATGAAAGATTCATATAAAAGCTTTTTTCCCATTTTTCTTACAGTTGCCCAAAGCAAAGTACAGTGGACACACTGTCACTGCTTTCAAGGTACACCAAACTCCAGAGCTATACGTGCTCAGGAGATTCTTGAACTCATCAAGAGTGATCTAAGCAAATGTTTTGCCAACAATACTAACATCATGCGCCAATTAATAAAATACACAGTTTCCCAGTGCAATATCTCTCGCTGCTATTACAAAGTAAGTATTTTTATGGTGGATCCTCATAATCACACAAAGCATTCTTCCTGTAGAACACCTCATTAGCAGACACAACCTTTCATTTTTAAAGCAAGATCTCTGTATTTCATGTTTGGTTAAAAGGCCTGTGAATTGGTAAAGAGTCTTTTAATCATCCATTTAAGAGTTGAGTAGAAGATGATCACAGCACGGTTGAGACTGGAAGGGATCTCTGGAGGTCATCTAGTCCAACACCCCTGCTCAAGAAGGGCCACCACCTAGACCCAGCTTCCCAGGACCAGGTCCAGACGGCATTTATACACATGGATGAGATCCCCCTGAGCCTGTGTTCTCCAGGCTGAATAGCCCCAGCTCTCAGCCTCTCCTCAAACAAAAGCCGTTCTAGTCACATAGTCACCTTTGTGGCCCTGTACTGGACTCTCTCCGGTACGTCCATTTCTTTCTCATACTGGGGAGTCCAGAACTGGACCCAGCACTCCAGGTCTGGCCTCACCAGTGCTAAGGAGACGGAAGGATCCCCTCCCTCAACCTCCTGGCAGCTCTCCTCCTAATGCAGCCCAGGAGGCTGCTGGCAAAATCTCTACAACGATCTATAAAAACCTCTGTCTCCTTCAACTCCCATAAATCTGGGGCTAGGAGGGAGGGAGGGAAGAAGCCATAGCAACTAGATTATAACCAAAAAGATATCTGCAGAGTAACATTCTGACTGGCAGTACTTCTAAGATTAGCCCAGGTTATACAAACAGTACCCTACAGTGCAGTATTGTCTGTGACAAGAGGACACAAGACGCAAGGTTAATACCGTACAAAAACTCACGCACGTTTAAAACTTTTGTTAATGAGAGTGATATCCCCCATCTTCTGTGTGGTAAACAAACAGTATTTACATGTGAGGTAGGTGTCACCTGAGATTCAGAGCTCCAGGGAAGCAGCAAGCCTTTGTTAAAAAAGATAAGAGCGTACTATTCCCTAATGTGCAATTTCTTTATATGTACAAATGAACTTTTATTTACACGGAGATTTCACAGAGAAACTGTGAGATATGGAGCAATTGCAGAGAGTCCAGAAAAGGACCACTAAGACGGATAAGGGACAGAGGCACCTCTCCTACGAGGAAAGGCTGAAAGAGCTGGGCCGGACCAGGTGACCTCCAGAAGTCCCTTCAAACCTCAGCCATTCTGTGCTTCTGTGAAGATGTCAGAGCTCATACTTTTCAGCTGTGAGTGACTGAGAAAGGGACTTTGACATATCATTCATAAATACTAAGGATACACGATTTCTCCAGTGGAGTAGCAGGCAGAAGGTTAAGTGATCAAGAAAAAACTCGTACCTACTAAGGTAGTCTACAGGCTAGAACCTAAAACTAATCTCTCATGGGGTTTTTTTGAGTTCACTCTTCCTTTCCCCCCTTTACTAAAAGTAACCTCATCTCAGCATGCTCAAAAGACAGCTTTTTAAAGTAATTTTCCCCTCCTTATTACAGATAACTTAAGGACAAACAGCTCAGAAGTTGTTACAGTTAACAGACGCTACAAGCATGTTATTGCAGGAAACTTAAAGGAGATGCAGAAAGATCATTCACTGATAATCTAAACCAAACTTTGGGTTACACACACAGAGTATTTGAGTAACTAAAAATCGTACCAACTGCCTTTGCCAGTCCCCTGCTTGTTGACAGAGTCAAGCTCCCTTGTAGCTATTGCACCACTCCCACAAACACCTCCAAGATACTCACCTGAGCCAGGCTCAGTCATTAGGCAAAGCACTCCTGAAACAGCCCTGTGCTTCCGATCTCTCAACTAGATAGGATTCCCTAAGTAGCACCTTCCTGCACTGAAAACACACACCCTTGCCCACTGTGCTCCCCGTTACGTCACCAGGCTCCCCTCCCGTAACCGCAGACAGGGCCGCTTGCGTGACACAGAACAGCAGGTCTCTCGGGGACAAACATAACGCTCCTACGCAGACCTGGTATGTACATCTTTACTACTACCAGTGTGATTTTAATATTCTATTACACCAGAAAACTAAGTTAAACAACTTTTATTTAAGGCAACCTAGATGTGTTTGTTACTAAGAAAACTCATTTGTAAGGGGACACAAGAAAAAAAAAAAAAAGGTACATGAGAAATGCTCCTACTTGTTTTTCCAATGATAAAAAACAACCTTACATATATGGAAGACATTTTAGACTATAATTCTGAAGACACAGCAACAGAACAGCAAGCTATTTTTTGGGAAACCAGCCACCTACAGACAGACAAGTCCCTTTTCACTCACTGCAAAGTAGAACTACGCTCTGCTCGGCGTTAGAATAAGGGACAACGCCGTCATAGAATCATAGAATGGTTAGGGAGCAAGGATGTCATGTCCTACTCTGCGTAAGTTCAGATATAATAAAGCAGTTTAAACCAAAGAGAAGCCATGCACTGAAAAGGAAGGCCAGAATTTTAAGCCCTAGGATGACGACTTGATTCACAGTTTACTCAAGTTAATGAAAAGACTCCAGCTCCCGCAGATCTCAGTGAGTTATGAAACAGGTCCTGCAGAGGGAAGCGTTCCAAGTCACAAACGGCAACGCTGAATTTGATACCCAACTGCCACCACTGCCTATGAAGAAATCCCTGGTGTAAAATAGAGAACAAATACAATAAACTCGCTTTCTCATTTAAAAAATGGCATGAAAGGAACAATAAAAGAAAGTTATTGAAGGGAACTAGATTGTTCCCAGCTGTTATCATAAAATACTACAGCTGTCCGTGTCATTGTAGCTAATAACCAGTTGCACTTTTTCAAAGATTTTAACACAGTATGACCATTGTAATCTAGATCAAACCGAAACTTGGCAAGCATCATGGAAAAATGACTAAAAATTATTTAAATTCTGATTAACTTTTTTAAATTTCTGTTTATGGGGTTTTTTGTGTGCGCGTTTGGGGGACCAGGAAGGGATTTTGTGTGAATGGTTCTGCATTCAAATTGTCAAATATGTTAAACTGCTTAAAAATGGTGGTAAGCAAGAGGTATTAAATTACTAAAATTTTATTTTCCAGTAATTAAAGCAGAAATCAGCCAAGAAATCCCAAATTTGTTGTTGAAAAGAGGTGTGCCGAGTAAAACCCCTTCAAGTCCAAAGTGGATGATGAAACACCTTTTCTCTGGAGCCAACAACAGGGTGGGCTTCCCCATCTAGAAGCTTTTAACTGTTTTATTAACTGTGCTACTATATGTGAACCAGATCAGGTTTTTTTCAGAAGGATTCAAATAGACAAGTGCAAAGAAAAGGTTAAACAGAAAAAAAACCCTCACATATACAGATGCAGAAAGAATTTTCAGATACAACTCACCCTACTGGAGCATTACTCCTTGACAGATGGAGAAAAAAAAAAACCTACAGGAGAACATGTATTCCCACAGAAAATCTCCACAGAACCTGGAACATACTATTTCAAGCAATTTCACGTCATTTCTAGAGGGAATGAATAAGTATATGTTCCTCTCTAGCCATGTGCCTTCCCTTCCCAAATCACCTGTATAGAACTGTAGGCCAGAAAGAAGTCACAAGCTCCTGTACTGCTTTTTTTTTTTTCCCCCTAGTTACCAAGGAAATCACTAATTAAAGAAAACTAGCATTCATTTTACCAGTTCCTCCACCACAGGACAGAACAACACTTCCAGAAGAACTCCAAACACTCCAGAAAGACCATCACCTAATATACAAAACATAAACCCATCTTCACAGGAACCAATCTGAGACTTGGTAACAAGTAACAAATACAGCCACAGCAAAAGAAAGATAAAACCAAAGCACCCCTAGCCAAAGAGAGAAATAATAGTTAAACACGTATTTATAACCAAATACAGCAATGGAAAACATCTTAGAAGCTGAGCCTCTTTTTCTCGCTCTGAGCCATTTATCCAGAACACAAAGATCTTTCCAAATGACAGTTACTTCAAAATACGAACAACTCAGGAACTTTGCTTTACCTGGACACAAAGTTACTGAGCTGTCACTATCAGCAAAAAAAAAAAAAAAAAAAAAACCAAACCAAAAATTATACAACCCACCTTCAAAGACACTCAACAAGAGCTTAAATTAGAAATTAAAATCTAATCACACACACTAAATTAGGCCAAAAACCTGTCATTTGGATTCTATTAATTAAGCCTATTGAACAATGCCCAGAGTGAGTGTTTAATACCGTCTGCAGCGTCACATCTGTGTAACCCATTATTAACAGATGTTATTTTCACCATTCCAATCAGAAGTTCAAAGTGCACTTCCTTTCTTGTGGCAACACTGTGCAGGCCTGATATTTTTGTATAATTAGCAAGTATCACAGACAACATTATAGCAGAATTTGCTCCAGAGCAGGTTAGTTACACTTTTTTGCTCTGTTCCATCAGTTCTACATTGTACAACAGTCAAGATGACTCAAGGAAAGTGTTCTGGTCAACACGAATCTGATGCAATAACGCATCTAAGCTGCATGCCTCTAAAAGATGGGTTGGAGAAAAAGAACATGGTGTAGAATACTGGCACTGTTATACCGATACCTGTCTCCATCAGTAGATGTTTAATCCCATTACAGCACTTCTCAATTTTGAAAGCCCTGTAATGCATCAGACTTCAAATATTTTATTAAGCCATATATGTTTATCTGAAAGACAGAAAAAATAGCTATTACTATTGGAAGATTTAATGCAACCATGTTTTTGCATAGTTTTTCCTTTCTTCACCACAAAGATTTTGTACAATTTCTATGCAAACTAGCTTCTCCACCTTTTATGCTTATAGCTTAAGGTGGGGGTTTTAAAATTCACTCAAATGTGGTGAACTTCAGATTTTTTTCTCAAGTATTACCAACTTCACCAAATCCTACCTTCTGTTGCTGACTTGACTTCTGGGTCTAGTTGCAAAGACATGAAAGCACGAGTCCTTACACTGCTTCTCTTCTCAAGTTAACCAAAACACACCACGGTCTATGCTAGCCCTTGGAGCTTTTTGCAAACTACACGAGTTAAAACTAACAGTCATGCTGTGAGTTTTCAACATTACCGCTAAACAATCAGCAAGCAGGAGCTAACTGCAAAACAGAGACATCCTTCTGTGACAAGGTGGGCAGAGCTTGAGCAGCACACTGACAGCAGAGCTATTCACTGAAAAGAAAGCTACAGAGTCAGCAGTTGGCTGCAGAACGACAACAGAAGCCTGAGGAAGAGGCAAAATACACTTCCCCTATTCTTACATGCTTCCCCAGGCACCTACAGATGGACCAAAGGAAAGACACCATGTTCAGTGAACCTCTTGCATTAGGTACAGGCGCCAAAATCACAGCTACCAGGCAGCACTCAGGCCGCTCGACGTACTTCGCAATAAGTGTGAGAGCAATAAGGAGAGAAAAGTTTGCAGAATTGTAGGAAAGGAATAGGCAGCAAAAGAAAGGTCATCTTGAAACACAAGAGGGAGAGAGTATTAAAAAACTCAACAACAACTCGCTGAAAACAAAAGGAAGCTGCAACAGTTCAGTACAGCACTGCTGTATTTCTAAGCAGAAAGAGGTTTAAGTGGTAGACAATCCTCAAACTAAGCTTTTTCAGAAACTTTGGGACATACACCCTAAAGGGACAGAATGCCATCTATGCCTTAAGCACAGGCAACCCCCAGACACCCAAGAATTAACTTCTAACTAAAAACACCACTTTGGACCTCTGGTGCCTTTCCCCTCTGCTCCTTTCCCTTTCCAGCTCCAAACAGAAATTGTATTAGTTGGAAATCAGTTGGAGATTGTGGTGGCATCATAATTCAACCTTAAATAAGACAGTCATGTTCTCCTCGTCAGCAGTGTTGCCATATCAACGTTAATATGCCTAACCTCATTTATAAAAATAGGAATCACAGTCAGTTTAAAAAGCACGTAAATGACTGTGGAGAAGGTACTACTCTGGAGGTGTTATTTCAACAGCAGCAGCTTTCTGGTGGAGGAGTAGAAATAAGCAGTTCAGATTTTTATCTTTAAGAAAAAAATTTACCATCACAGGACTTATTGTCTCCCTGTTTCTCCACATATGATCTTCTATCTCTTCCTTCATTCAATAATTAAAGGAAAACAACACGAACATACCTGGGGTAGAACGTCCAGCAGGTACACACCCGAATCCACAACCCGAGTGGCAGGTCGCTCAATGAGCCGCGCAGTTACGTGAACCACGCTGCACATATGGTACAATGTTTTTCAGAACTGGGATAATACTTTCCACCGTTATCGATTGAGTAGCCATTAAGTGATCTTTTATGGGGGAAAGTCAAGGTAAATGACTGATCATCAGAACAGGAAATGATTTAATTGTTCAGCCGAAGAAACATTATACAATTGTAACTTGCATTTGACTCATGAAACCACACAGAAAAGAATGTAAGGCGGCACCTTTTCATAAAGATGATTTGAAGTGGCTTTTACTTCAGAAACTTGTGGCTTCTTTTAAGGCATGCTTGAGAAAAGTGTTAAGCAGTATCTTTGTATCTTAAAATACTCTTAAGGAAGTACTTTTCTCCACATCCTTTACTATAAAGGGGGAACTACCCCCCACAACATGCTGCTTCACCTTTACTGGGAAGCCCTGGACAAATTATTATTCATAATTAAATGGAGTACCAAATTTAAATTATAATCCTGCTTTTGTACTTTAAGTAGGAGCCACTCAGCAAAACAGAAGAAACTAAAAAGAAGAGGGAAAAAAAAAAAAAAAAAAAAAAAAAAAAAAACAGTTTAAAATGTCAAGTTACATAATCAAGTAAACATATTTTGCATTTGATCTTGCTGTCATGACCTGCACAGAAAAGCAAGCATAACCACGCAACATCTATCATCTCTAAGTGGGATGCATGCAATGGAAGTAGAGACCATTTCATCTGGGAATAGATAGCAGAGAGGAAGCAACTGTTCTCTACAACACCCCCCTATGGAAAATGACCTCAACTGGCTCATATTTTCCAGTTAAGTTAAATGCTGATAACATCCAGCATGAACTCCTCTTTCAAGTTTCTCACCACCACCAACGGTGCCAAAAGCACTAGCTCTCTTGCTAGGGTCAGCCAAAAAGAGCAGGTAACAGAAGACAGCTTCAGCCAGTGTGGAATTCAGAAGCACATGAAAGGTATTTAAACGCACAAACAAGGCAATTTCGCCCCTCACCTCGTATCTGCCCTGAGACTCGAAAGCCTCAGCAAGCCACTTCCATAACACAGAGCAGGAGGAAAGCCTCCCACCCATGCAGGGCAGCAACAGCTACATCAAAAAGGCACCCTTCAACGTGAGCACGATTCTTCCCCCTTTGTCCACAGAGCAAAAGACTGCTTACACTAAAGGGCTTATTTACAAAATGATCGTAATGACTAGAGGCTCAGTGAGTTCAGAAATCAAAATAAATCACCAGTTTTACTACACAAGCACAATTGTCCGGCATTGTACTTTGATTTTGTTTCAGTTTCTTGTTCCCACATTCGCAATCCTTTACAAGTGTTGTACACCCATCACACACGTGTACAGGTTTGCACGGTGTAAAACGCACAAAGACTGCAATACCCAAGCAGCATCCAGCTGACAGAATCCACTGGTCTTACAAGTATTAGCTTAGTTTTGACCACAAGATAAGAACAAAGTGGTTACATGTAAGAAAATAACAAGCCAGACTAATTTTCTTTCCCAAGCAAGCATGAAGCCTATGCAAGCATACTCTGTTTTCTGTTCTCAGCTGCATCTCATACAGCTTGCTCCATGAAGGTACCAGGGGATCTGCAATTAGACAGTTACCAAAGCTGAGGTGGAGGAATACACATCCCTTCAAATGAAGGTAAAAGTGGATGGAGGAGAGCAGATAATCCCCAGCTGTACCAGTGCCACCTTTCTGACACAGCTGAAGGTGGATTCTCTAGTTAATAACATTGCATAAACCCAGATGTAGGCTTCCTCAGAGCATGTGAGTACATCCCTAAGTACTGCAAGGATAAATTAATTAAAAGAAAAATAGAGTCAGCTTTCCTCTGCCAACAGGAACAGCTACAAAGCACTCCTTCCTTTCCCTCACAAGGATGAGGCGGATACTGAATTTTCAGCACCCTCAGAAGAGGGGCACAACCACCTACTCCACCGTCATCAG
This sequence comes from Tetrax tetrax, assembly GCA_009806455.1. Lineage (NCBI taxonomy): Eukaryota > Metazoa > Chordata > Aves > Otidiformes > Otididae > Tetrax > Tetrax tetrax. The sequence continues at coordinate 182,847 of WHYT01017164.1, forward strand.
ACAACTGCAACTATCCAAGGAACACTGGTCCTTGTCATGTATTTCCTAACACCCAAATTTACACCAAATTCACCAGTGCCACTGACATTCAGGTCATCACACAATTACTCAAAAACCACCGAAGGGCAGCCCAACACTTGCAGGACACATCTGTGCTGGAAAAACTGCCCTTGATTCACAGAGACAGAGGCAGGCTTCTGCAACGCACCCATGCTGGATTCCAGCCTGGAGCACAAGCCTTTGGCGAGTACACACAAGTCTCCCTGGACTAATGGAAACTCTAAACTTCAGTATTAATTCCCATTATTGACAGCAATTTTACCTTTCACGAATCCGAAATTAACACTGATGGCTAACCTATTGATCATGAGCTAGCATTCATATTACATTACAAACAACCGACAGCCTGAACATTAGAAGGCCATTAACAATGCCACAGTTTGAAATTCAGAGAGAGCAGAGACTGGTGTCTAGTTTTTTTGGGGTGTTGCCAGTTGTTGATATAACTGTGTACACCTCTGCACACAACGCGTAAGAGGAAAGGAGATTGCAACACCAAGGTTCACAAGTCATGGCAGCAGCTCATCTAAACAGCTGAGATGGAATGATCTCATTAAAACTCCACTTTCTTTCAAAGAAAAAAAAAAAAAAAAAAAAAAAAAAAAAAAAAGAGGCAAGGGACAAAAGTTGAAGGAAAGATAAAATTGCACAGGGTTTCTTATTCGGTCAACGACACTCCCCCTGGAAGCCAGCATCTCTAGCCCACAGAATGAGCTGTTCTGCAAACAGACAGGATGAATCACGGTCCTTCTTTTCATTAAACACACAAGTCACAAGCCATTATAAATAGCAATGTCAGTTTTTGCTTGAATTGCAAAAGCGCTTTTTTAATGGTTGCCACCCACTCCAGGTAAAAACATCAAAAATTATTTTAGTTGCCCTCCCTAATTCTGTAAATTATGCTTTCAATTTGTAACAACACTTTCTCCCGCAGAGAAGCTGAAATCAATTTATTGTCTATACACACCTCTTAGGAATTTCACACAGATTTTCTTGGGGGAGAAAAAAAATCACAACAGGTGATTCAGATTTTATAGAATAACCACTTTGCCTTAGGAAAGTATGTATTAGAAAAAATAAGTCCTTTTCTTTATAAAATTTTAAGAGGCTTTTCAGAGGATATTTGTCTTAATTAGTCATTGCTGTATAAAACAAAGTACAGCAAACTATCCTGGGATCCAACCAGTTTTCAAGTGTCATGATAATCTGTATTTGGCTGAGTACCCAAGAACATCATCAAGGTCTCAGGACAGACCAGAGTGATCCACACACTGTTTTAAGACACAGCGAAGCCTTTGCTGAGTTAACCGACTGCACACCTAAGTCGTTATCCGAATGAGACATTTTGGCCTTTCACATTTACTTCCAGTGCCAGAAAGACTCTGGATTTTGATGAAGTCAGATAGTAGAGAGGAATCAAAACCAAAATATGCTGTGAAAGCAACAGTCTCTTAACACACATTGTAAATCTTTAAATATTGTGCTGTGAGCAACTCAACTACTTTGCATCCATAACAATTCAAGTGAAATTCTTAAAAGGTAGCAAACATTCCAGTTAAAAACTGAGAGGGAAAGTAGAAGCTGTGACTGCTCTGGAGAAGACACAGAAGAGATTTGCTACTGAAAACACAAGGAAAACTGACTATATTCAAAGTCCAGGCTTCACAGTAATAATTCATATTCTCGTTTAGAGGTTAATCCTTGCTTGTGTTCTGGAATCCCGGTTGTGGAGAGAAGGACCATGTACCTGGGCATGTGGGGCAGGGAACACACATGCTCTAACTTAAGCAAAAGGCAAAGCAGTACAAGGAGGAGACAGCTGTGTATGCCAAGCCAAACACCTTCACCACACAGGCAGCACCAGGTGACATTATTTTGAGAGCAATATTGATGTAACAGATTGGGGCACTAGATTCCAAATCAGGACACTACGATGCCATTCCTGATTCTGAGTTCTGGCTTCCTGCAAGACCATTAAAAAGTCACTGAGCAGCTGTGGATTCAGAGAGCCAAGTTAAGCTCTTCTCTGTATCTCAAAAAATGAAAAAAAAACCCACAGCTTGCATGTTAGTTAACAAGTACCAGCAGAGTGAGATATAATTTTTATTGTCATTTACGTTGGTGTGTAATGTCATCCAACAAACTCCAGTAACTCACAGTACGTTTTCAGAGAGAAAATTTGCTGTGGATCTCTACACGTGTTAACTCCCACCGGGGCCACCTGATCTGTTTCTCCTTTCAGTAACTCACACTGAGAACAGAAGGAAGATGCTAACACACAACAGTAACCAGGAGAAGGAAAAAAAAAAAAAAGTTAACATTCTCCCTTCTTGACCTGGGCCCAAGTGAAAACCATCAGGAAAGAAAATAAATTGGTAGAGAACAAAATATTGCGTTGTCCCTGCTTTCTGCTCTTACCCCTTTGTGCAGATTATTCCTCCCATCAGCACTTTTGCTAATGTCATGATGCCCCCCCCCCAATAAAACCCTCCAAACACCTGAAAACCTGAATAACAGTCCATAGACAGATGTAACGAAAGGTGTTCAAAACAGTCATTTAAATTTATAATATAGGAATTTTTAAACATAAGTTAAAATAACCAAAGGCTATACAGGCAAGCCGAACTTTAGTTATGCATCCCATGAGTCAATAACCATTAACTACATGGGGATCAATCAAAGGAGAGAACAGTAATGAAGTAGTCCGAGTGAAGTTATGCCCAAGATACATTTGTAACGCTTGGGTGGGGGGTTGGGGTGGTTTTTGTTTTGTATTTTGTTTTAAGGCTTTAAAGAAACCCAAACAATTTCTCATAAATTTACTGTAAGAAAAATAAGAGTCCACTTTGGATTATACTCTGCACAAGAGGAAATTAAAGGTGATTCATGGCAAATCTTCCTGGCTGTTTTACAAGGCACAGGAGTGAACAAAATTGAAAGGGAAGCAAAAAGAATATGACTGACCTCACTGTGCTTTCCTCCTGGGAGGATGAGGACAAGTGGGCTTGCTTCCACTATTCTTTAATAAAACCTTGAGGCAGTTTATATACATCAACACACAAGGAGGAAAAAAAAAAAAAAAAAAAAAAAAGTTAGGCATCCCATAACGACAAAGAAGTCTTCCCAACAGGATGGTCATTTGTTGTTTCTATCAAAGATAAGCATCAGCTAAACATAGCCGTTTTGGGCTTCTAAAGCCTACTCTTAGTGTGATATAACAGACCGACTACTTACACAAGCAGGAAATATTCCAGATATTAGAAGGTAAAGCTGAATTCCCAATACATTTTTAGAAAATTCTTGCTGTGCCTATAATTACATTTCTTACAACATCTGAAGGTGTACAATTTAATTTAGAGGGGAAAAAAATAAGAAAGAGGGAAAAATGCATAAGAAGGTAAGTGTATATATAAATGCAAACCCATAAATAATATGCCTTTCATAATAATATTTACATTGAGTGTTTACTTTTGGTGTACACTCACGTATATACAATAGTGTACATATTCCAAGGCCATTTCAATTTCCAGCCTCTTGGGTTCTGGAAGGATGCATACGGCATCTAGGGCTTGCGCTTCCACCATAGCACTGGATGGGCTACGGGCGACAACCTACCGGATGAAACACGCTGTAGCCGAGCCTATCGAGCTTTGTGGTGGGTGCAGAAGGGGAGGGTTGGGGGGGGACCAAAACAAAAAAAAACCACAACCCCAAACCACTAAATACACAGGCACTTCATAGCTCGCGAGAAATGCACATGTGCAATTTAAATCCAGCACTGCCCCAGTGAATAGGAGCTCGCTCTGCACTGCGGGGCACACGGTGGTGTTAATCCGAACTCTAATTTGTTTACAGGGCCGAGGCCCGCAGCACACGCACCCCTTCCGCACCGAACAAAAAATCACGGAGCCGGGCCGCGCTTGTGCCGAGCACCCCCACGCACGTCTGCGGGCACACGCGGGCGCGGGGCCGCGGAACGCCTGCTGGATAACTT
>WHYT01017164.1:202051-216900 GCA_009806455.1 Tetrax tetrax
GTATGATTACTGTTGCTGCTATATAAGGTAAAAGTTCTTTCATTTTATCTTGTGGGAGGTCTCAATTATGCATCTGTTGTATGCATTTAGTCTTCCTTCTCCAAGGTAGAATCCTCATTTCATGTAATTTCTTCTTTAGGAGTTTTCAGATAAACTTTCGTAAGACAAAGGTGAGTACCACTACCAGATACCACGTACCATGCCACTTCTGAAAGGTACAATAAGGCCAAGATTCAGATCACAGGTATAAGACCTCATGACTACTCTGTCATGGTGTGGTGCAACCTTAACCCCATGACTTGGTTCAGGAGCATTTGCGAAATCCTTATCCTTGCTGTGAGGGAGGGAAAAGGAGAGAGAGAGAAATCACCGAACATTGTCATTGTTCTCTCATCATGGCAAGAGTCTAGAAAAATTCTGTATTTCAGATCTATGTTAGTAGTAAAGGTTGTATAACTATTCCTCATTACTTAAATCTGTCATTTTCCCCCCATCTACACAGGTGGTCCTTCAGCTTTTTCTTACAAAGACCCCTTTACCATAGAGGTATTTCTTTGTCATGGGATCTGAGTCCTATTAGATTCCTTTTTCTCATTTAACAGTAGGAGGAGAACATGAAGATCACATCTTTGAATGGAAAGAATACAGTCTGTGGATTCTGCAAAAATTCTAACACACTTGACCTCTTGCATCACCAATCCCTAGTAGCATCGTTAGTCATTTCATCCCCTAGTAGAATAGAAGCCCAGCATGATACATTGGAAGCTCTGATCTTCTGAAGAGCAGTCACTTCTGATCACAGATTTTGGAGACAATGTCTGTGAGAGCTGGGGGAGAGAGAATTTTTTCAAGTCCGAAATAAGACAGTCCCCACCTCTTTGCCTCAGGTGAGCGGTTCTTTTCCACTTTAGCTGACAATTCTTGAAGCACACAGCCGCTCCAGAAAGCAGCAGCATTCAGCTGAAGTGGAAGAAAAAATAAATGCCCATACAATGAGAAGGCAGTAATTTTAAGCCAGGGTTTCATAAAGACATACAGACATTGTTGTAGGTCTCATGAAAAATTAGCAATCAAGTGGCCTGGACCTTATTTCGGCGGCAAGATTATTATTATCTTCTAGAAATGTAATGTTTGCACACTGACTCAACCAATTAAGATACTGTTTTAAAGTATTGATTGTAAGAGATATTGTTTAAAAATTTAATCATTATTATCAGAGAAAAACTGTTCTAGCTACAGGGATTCTGTCCTTCACGCATTAGCTTTTAGGGCCTGGAAGTTCTGGCTTCACATGTAGTAAATGTAACTTTGACAGTAACTTGGAAGTAAAGGGGAGTTAGAGAGTGCTCTTGAGTATTATGATGGCTGCATGGAAAATATGTGCAACGAGGTTAGTCTGGGTATTGGTGCTGCCTTAACTGAATATTTTCCTGATTTTTCTTTTAAGAGAGATTTGTAATTGTTTCAGTTTACCTCCCTTCAATATAAAAATTAACGAGGATTCTTAACATCTATGTATCTAAGCCTATTGCCCAGGCCATAATCTCTATAACATGGTTGTCTACAAGATTAAAACCACTCTGTACTAGTCTGTATTGACAGTGTGTCTTCAGGAGATGCTCTGTAGTGGAATCAATGTTCTGTTACAGCCCACACTCACAGCACTGACCACAAGCACCTGAAACTTCCAGAAGAACTACATTCATCTACATCTGACCAAAATAAGTTTGATAGCAAGTGCTGTATACTAGCCTTGGGAAGCCAATATAATTTATCAGTTCTCCACATGCCATTTGGTTCCACCATATCCAAGAGAGGAAATTCTCTCCAGCGTAGGGAGCCTATACAAAGGACCATATACTGATTCAGATCACTATCTGAGGATTTTCGTGACAAATGGGTTCCCACACTTATTCTCCCTCAGTACACAAGAGGGAGCTAGATAAAGGGCCTGTAGCAGGTAAGAACTCTTTATATCATCATCCAAACGCTTTCTGGCTATGTTTGGAAAGGGATGGAAAGTTCACATGGCAAAACATTGCTGCATAATCCATCACCAAATGTATCCTCTCCTTTCCTCACATGTGGTCTTCGTGCATCCACTGTGGGCACTTAACCTGTCGCATCGTCAGCCTCTCTGGAGCTTTGCATGTTTTCCCCTTGCATACATCTGTCAGGCTTTGGGCTCAGCTACTTACACAGGTTCTGGATTTGGTCTTGAAGCTTTTAGCAGAATTTGTACACACAGTTAATGATACTGTGCCTGGTTTAGAAAGCAAAGCAAAATAGAGAATTCTACAGAGAGTTATGGAACAGATGATACCAAAATGAATTTTGTTGGAATAAAATGCAAGCAATGGCATTCGGAATACTGGAGAGGGAAACCAAGTTAGCTCCAAATTCCAAGATGCTGAATCAACATGGAAAACAGTAACAAATGGTGCCATGAGCAATTATACAGAGCTTGACTGACATGTGAAAAGTCAACAGATAGTAAAACAAAAGAACACAAGTGAAAGAAAATAACCTTGAACCCTGGAAATAGTTATACTGCTTGCCAAAACTGGCCTGCTTACAACAGGTTTCAATATAAAAGAAGCATAAGTGTGGTCTTCTAAGGCTGCAAATGAATATTTGCTTTCAGATTAAGCTTCTGGTACAAAACTGATCCACAAGTCATGCCAGCAGCATGCAAAATCAAGGGAAATCATGCAAGGGACTTCCACATTTGTCCCCTTTCCAATACAGCAAAGAAGTGAGCTAATGCAAGTTTCCTCCACTGTAGTTTCAGATTTCTTAAAAGGCATGTACTTTCATCAGACTAGCCTAGTAAGCCCAAGAGTGAAGACCAGGTCAGAGTTAAGTCTGGAGACAAGTACTGAAGCCAGCATAAGAATAAATCAAGATACCGAAGACCCAAAGAGTCATACCAAACTGAAGAGCATAGTCAGAAAGTCATAGAGCCAGATATTTGAAAACCAAAGAGTCAGGGCTGGAACAAGGTAAGGTATAGGAGCATAACGCAGAGGAGACAGGAACCAGGGATCAAGACTAACCAAACAAGAATAAAAGGCAAGAGAGTCAGAAGCAAAACTACGGCCAAATGGCACTGCAGGCAGCCAAGAGCAACTGGTGGAGTTGCCTGACACATCTGCTATTTAGAGGAAATTAGCCAAGCCTTAGCTCCTGCACAGCTGGGCCACAGTCCCAGTTGCCCTATTGCATCCAGCTGCAGGGCCAGTAGCCCAGGCAGAGCCCAGCAGTGTGGATAAATGTTCATCGGTTTAAAACTCAACTTGCAGGAGTAGCTTGTCCATATAAATTTACTGGTGCAAGCAGCAGATTTAACTCAACTTATGCATCCAGTAGAGCACTGCACTGATTTGCCTAAATTTGTTTAAAATTATAGCTTTAATTAAGAACTGCAAGATTGCGCAGTGCAAATGACTTAGCGTAGAAGAAATAGATTTATCTGAAGGCAGGCAACCGTGCCAAGGTTCCCAAGAGTGGAAAGACATCCCCTCATCCCCCCCTACTGGTGTGCACATCCCCAGACCCCGCTGCAGATTGAAGAGGAGCATCTACCTCGTCTGCTTCACCTATGCCAGTACTTTGTGAAACTGCAAGAAAAGACCCTTGGGAGCAGCTTCCAGCTTCAAACTGTTCTCAAGATGCTGGCAACAGCTTAAAACCACAGTCTTGCTATCAAGAATTAGTCATTTGGTCCCAGAGAGTTCATCCTGCAGGCTTTGGTTCTTAATTAGACATTGCTTTTAATGGGAGAATACTCCAGAATACAGATTTTGCAATTGGCCTTAAGATGTTATCCCAGTGAATATTAAAATCTTCCAGAAAATATAAATTAAGAAAGGAATGGAAGAAAAGCTCACTGCTTTTATAAGATGATCTTGCAGTAGCAAATATCATGACAGCCTGTTTAGAGAGAAAGGAACAATATTTGAAGGAAATGGGAACAGCAAAATAACAAGACACAAGTTCATTTTGTATTATAATTATTTAATATATATAGCTAATTTAACTCTGGTGTGGTATTAAAAACTAATAGTGGCAGGAGCAGCTGAAGAGATCTGAAGTAAGAAGTGATACTCAGTATGTTTAATATCCAGGATGCTCTTCTGCCTCCATTTTTCAGAAACAATGCCATTGTCAGAGACACAAGAACAGAGCAATATATGTAATTGTTTTTGCAAGAGTAGAGCCTTACTTGCTTTCATTAAAATACCATGATTTATTTTTGCTGCCTTTATGGACAGAAAAACAGTATAGATTAAATCCCTGCTACTTTAAAGGTGACATGCATGGAACACATCCTGGAGTAAATGATTTGCCATCAGTGCCAACTGAGGGCTCGGTGGTAACAAACAGACCATAACTGGTGTTTCGGGTGAGATAATTAATCAAAATAAGTTAATACCCAAGGAACAAACACTGAAAACCAATTGCCAAAAACACTCCAAATATGAAGTGTCTTGTGATGTATTATTTAAAGAAGCATAGTGAATATGAAAAGGAACAATGGACTAGAATGTGTTTTCCATACTGACCTCCTGTGCTAGGTCTTCTCCTAGGAACTTTGGAATGGACAAAAAAAGGACAGAATAACTTCATCTCTGAATGTGTGTCTGTAAAATCCCCAAATATTTATAAAGAAAAACACTGAAACCTGGAGATTACCATACAGTTTAAGGAACTCTAATGAATACAATTGCTATATTGAATTAAATGCAGCTAACTTATTTAAGTTGGCTTAGTGATAGCACTAAAAAATATAAAAATCTTGAATTAATTTTCAGTCAGACTGGCCATAATTTATACATTGAGAGTCTAGATTGTTACTTACCCCAAGGCTTTAAACTGCTCTAAGATGGAAAGCTGCTTTATAATGTTGTAAGTTACACTTACAGTCACATAAAATCCATTTTATATTCCCAGGGTGATGAAGAGCAGCCCTAATGTAAGGCAGAACCAGGTTTCTAATTGACTACAAACATTCTCAATCAAGGATGCAAATTCTGGGCTGCTGTCTTACCCAGCTGCTGCAAAGGGACTCCTTCACTGGAGCAGTGCCCTGCTAGTACCACAAGGCTTGCCTGCAGGGCAGCTTGCAAGATTGGGTGTTAATATCCTTAAAAAAACCAACAGAAATATCAACAACCAAACTCCCTCCTTCTCCCCCATGCACCTATGTCATTTGAAAACATCAGCCTCAGGCATACCACAGAACATCCTTTCAATCATATTTTAATCAAATTGCTTTTCAGCTTCTCAAGTTTTATGTAAGAAGCACATGAGCTGCTTTAATCTTTCCTCCTCCTCCCTCACTCCTCAAAAGAAAGTTTCAGCGCTCTGTACTTACTTGATGGCATTCAGCACAGCAACAGACACATAAATTTTCTGAATTGCTAAAAAAGTGCTACTCAGAGGCTGGTACGGCTCTAGATGATGACAATCAAATGCACAGGCCTGGAGAACACAGCTGAAAAGCACTCAGATAATATATTTTCCTTTTAAAAGATCCTTATTGGTACAGGGCACATCCATTCTATAAATAGATGTGCTCTACAGGATGGGACAACTTCATCATCTTGACTTTAATGCTTTGTGAAAATAATTTAAACCATAAGCAAGGAACAGACATTAACATTATTCAAAACTACGAAGATGTTGCTTATTGAGTGTAAGTAAATATTTTTCAGTTACTCTTGCTGTCTTAGCATTGCCAATAAGCCCAGCACTTGCGTTAGTTGCTTTATATGACACTGCTTTCTGCCTAAGAAGGAAATATTTCTCTAACTCTCCTGGAGTTCACAGCTATCCCAAGAGTAATGACTTCTTGCTGGTTGTCTTCCAAAGGATGTTGTCAGCCCCTCCATAGTTCATTTCGGGTGAAAACAACCCTTGTGCCGAGGCCAGGCCAAGATCATATACCAAATAAGTCCCATTAAAATCTTCAGATAAGGCTTAAGTGATATTTAAGTACTACAGTGCTGGCCTTCCGCTCAGTAGTGAATTCATTTAGTACCTTGCAAAAATGGGTTTGCTCCGAGTTAAAAATTAACACGAGCTTATCCTGACCTCAGAGGAGGATTGGTGAGAATTCCAAAACTGAATAGCCGTGTGCTAGAGATGCATGCTCTGACAGATTTTTAGGAGCTTTCCACTTAAATACATCAGCTGGCAGAGGGCTGATCACAACTATACTAGTGGAGGATCTGGATGCCTTTGCAATACATTGGTCCCTGGAGACCCGAAGGCCGGGAGCAGCCCTGACACTGAGACTAGTGCCGAACACGAGAGTCAGAAAGAGTGCTAGCACCGTGCGCTTGCATCATCTTCCCCCCAGCTGGGAATAGGGTGCTAAAGGATGTAGTCATGTCATCTCATCTATGTATCCATCTAGTTCAGTGATGAAGCTTTCATCAAAGAGAAAGGGGAAGGAGATAAGACAAAAGAAAGTGACTGCTGCTATGCAGATATACAATTAAATGTGATCTACCAAGATCCTACCAGATGGTAGATGATCTGAGGAATGGATCATGACCTCTGTCATTTCACTAAAATGCTTTCCTTTCGCCTCTGTCTTGTCCAGACTTAGCTTGAGTGGACACCTTTTATTCTTGCTCCAATTTCTTTTAGGTGTTGGGTCAGCTGGAAAAAAAGGTCTTGTTCATACTGGAAAGAAACAAGCAAATGGATGTTTCCAGCACCATATAATTAGAGTGCAAAGCATGACCACAGATAAAATATAGATGCATGCAAAATATGAGAACCAGACCTTCTGCCTTACTAATGCAATTGTTCATACACATGGCAACACAAATATGCTGTGGAAGGGAATCTGTGTCAGTGATAATGTTTGCTCAGATATTCACTTGCATATTCATGGGCTCAGATGGCAAATATGCAGTGGGGAATGATTGGTTCACCTCCTTCCATTTCTGTGTCCTCAAAATTTTCCTCCTTTGTTTTCCTCTCTTCTTTTCACTCTTTTTCTTCTGGACTCTTTCATTGCCTTTCCCCCCTTATTTCAGAAGTACCTGGAACAATATTTCAGGGAAGTTTTGTAACAGCATGTCTTCTCTTAATGATGTAAATTGCACCTTGCAGTACCATACACATTCCCTTTCTCCTGGAAGAACCTTTGTAATACCCAAATAGAGCTATTGGCCCTTCTCCCTCTCTCCCTCCCTCCCTCCTGTCCTCCTTCCCTTTTTCACTTTCTCTTCATCCTCTTAGCTTTGTTGTAGCCCATGGCAGGCAGTGACAGGGAGGGATGGATAATTCCCTGCTGTGCCATTTTCCAGTCATTCTTTCCCAGGAAGGAGCCATTTTACAGCATTCCCAGAATACAGTCTCATAGTGTCCAGAAACACTTCCAAAGTATTCTGGAGAATCTTAATCTTAAACTTCATTATTGCAAGTCATCTCAAATTTCTCCCCATTGGAGCAAGTACTTCAAGCTTTCTCTGGCCACTGTCTTTGAAGTATCTACCTAAATACATAAGGGTAAAATCTGACTATGCCACTCACAAACAGGGGTGAGATGAGTAAATCTACTGTTGTTCCATTAAAAAAAAAAAAAAAAAGAAGAAATTGCTAATACTGCTGTAAATAGTCACTGCCAGCAGTAACACACATAGCAGCCAGCTTCCATCTGCATTGAGATTTCCCAGACGAGCTGTACAGTATCACTCCAGAAACTGCTAAGCCTTGGCAATAATCAAAAGATTGGTGGGGAGATACTGCAGAGATGTTGGATAAAGATAATCAGGCAGGCCAATGAAATAAATACTAGCACAAAACTGAGGAAGAAGAAGCTGCTGACCCACTAGGGACAGACACCAGCCTTTTACTCCAAAGTTCTGCATATTTGGCATATTATTCATACATAATGTTCACATTATATATGTGAACATATCGGATCATATAGGAAAACTTGTATGAATTAATGCTAAAAAAATTACATTAACTTTCTCCAAAGGGTATGTTGAATTCCCAAATGAGGGAGGAAGAGAGAAGGTTTATAATTTCTTGGTATTTAGCAGTAAACAAATGCTTTCTAGCCTTTCACTTACTTTATGCTAGACTAAAAGTATATCCTTATTTTAATTCAAGGCCTCTCCTATTGCTCCTGCCACTTCCTGCTAGGGCTTATCCTTTTAGGGCTTTAAAAGCCACCACTTGGCATCTTTTATAATTGCTCATGCAGAAGGGCAGGAACGCTGACACCCTCATGTCCACCCTACTCACCAACCGCAGAGAATCTTTTCCTTTCCCTGTGTGGATATGCTAGATAAGTAATCAACAACAAGAAAGTTTCATATTTCACATTCAGAGATGCAGAGTCTGGAAGCTGAACTCAGCAAAATTCAAACTGGAGAGAAGACAAACAGTTTTAACAGTGCGGGTAATTAACCATTGGAATTGCTTGCCCTGGAATATGCTGTGACACTTGGAGCTTTTAAATCAACTCTGGATGTCTATAAAAAGATGCTGTCTGCTTCAATTGCAAGATACTGCACTTGGTGTAGAAATCATTGGCCTCGTTATGCAGAAAGTTAAACTAGACGGTCCTAGGGGCTTTAGTGGCTAGGGAATAGAAACACAGTCAAGTGTAAAACACAAATTTGCACTAATAATCGTAATGCTCACTTTCGCTGAGAATATCAAGCACTTTAACTTAAAATTAGCTTTCTGTGGCTGCAGTAGTCATACTGGAATATACAATGTATACAACAGAATGTGTACCAGCGGAAGAGAGGGTGGCTTCAAGTGCAACCAAAGCAAAATTCCCACAAAATGCGAACCTTGTGTTTGCACATTTTTCTTCATGTATTTTTTTTAATCAGTTCTTTTTAATAGCCTGAAAATGAAGACCTGTATTCCAGTAAAAATAACATATGACCAGCTACAACTACAGAACAAAAGGGTAGCCGCTTGCCAAAGTCATACCGTTTAAACTTGTATTGACCAAGACCAAGCTGCTGGGACTCCTAAAACAATGCAGTTTGGATTTCTTCTGATACACCTATACATTTTCATCATTTAATTTGTATAAGCCACAGTAAACCTGAACATAATTACAGTTCTGTCAGACAGTCTAAGACCACTGCAAAGCAAAATCCTTGTCGGAGAGAGTAAAGAGAAAAACTTCACTCCACTCTCACCAGCCATTGCCAGAAAGAAATATCAGCCCTCACTGATGGAGCTTTCCCTTGGAGCACTGGTCACTGAGACAGGCAGCAAGAAAACAGTGAAGCAGTTTCCACAGCTTATGCCCTGTTGGTTTGCATAAAAATTTGGCTTCTACCCATAGAGTTAGAATCCATGGCAGCTTCTCATTCCTAGGAATCACATATTTGAATGCTGGATGCCCTGTGTCATCCTGCCACTTCCAATTAATTCAGAAAGTTCTTTATGGCATTTTATGCCAGCAAATCTATCAATCCAGCCTGCTGACTATGCGAATCTTTTTCCTAAATACTCCACACTGAGTATCTGTAGGCAAGAAAATATGCCATGCATGAAAACACAGAACTGTTTTTCTTAGAAGCTCAGTGACAAAGTCTCTTACCTGACTGCTTCGTGGCACTGACACAACGGGACATCTTTCTAGTGATACTAGCACAGGTTATTGCTCATAGTCCATCACTACTTACCTTTATCCGGTTATCGATTTGATTGCCAGATGAATTTTATCAATGGGACTAGCTAAACAGAACATTTTTGCCAGAACTGTGCCCTAAAATGCACCTTGTTTACTATTTTATCAAAAAAAAAGAAAAAGGAAGGCAACACTCAGTCCAGTCAGCCTGTGCATGAAACCACTAATGCCAGTGGTTTTACCTTACTCCTCAATTACTCTATTTATTTCAGCGAAGCTCCACAAGCTTCCACAAGAGCTAAATATATCTCCTACGATATTTTTACTGCCCCAAATAGTCCTTGTGCAATTTAGAGCCCCCTGAGCCAGCACTGAAGCGAGGTAACATGGTGGTCTCAGAGAAACCAGGCCTCTTTGGTGAGATGTCAAGCTGAGGTCCCCAGGACTGCGTTTCCAGACAGTAAGACTAAACTGAACCAGCTGGGGACATCACAGTCCTGCCTGCGTAGACCTCCCGTAGCCACAGATGAGCGAGTTTGTCATTTTGCAACACAAACTCTCCTCCAGTGTTTCTGCATTTTTGATTTCAAGAACTGAGAAGGAAAGCCTGGAGCTTAGTGCTTTTTCAAAATGTTACACATGCCAGGCACATATTTGTCCACCGCATGGTTATGTAACAGTAGAGCAACAAGTCTCTCTGCTTCTCCTTTCCCATGGCACAGCAGGCATAATTTAAATCCCAGTCTGCAATGCTTGCTGTGTGCTGATGGCTTTTCACACGAAAGGTTTGAGATTTCATAGGCCACAGGACCACAGGTAGGCAGGTAACCATCAGTGCTGCAAGATTTTCCTAGTCTATGGCTAGATATTAAATAGCTATAACAAACCAGAGACCCCTGAAAGCTGAACTCAGGCCTGAAAATTGCGTTCTGTCATATTTATGCCCTCCAAAAAAAAAATCAACAGAATTTTAGGAAATTTTGACTTACAAATAAACAAAAATTACAGGAGAATAGCCATACGTGCTTTGATTCTACTGATTTCTTCTCTTTTTTCTCTCTTCCCCCTATTTACATGAGTTTTTGAATGCAGATGATCAAAGCAGTACCTATCGTAACAGAACGAGAAGAAAGCCCTTCACTCTAGGTGGTTCAGGCCCACACACGAAGGCTGAGGTACCATTTTGATGTCCTCTTCTGGCAACTGTGTAATTACACCTCAAGTAGCACAATTAGATGCACTGTGCACACTCACTGAAAGAGAGATGAACAACTGCAATGGCTTTCAAGATAAGATTTTTATACTGATGCTCTTTCTGCCGCTGTACCAAAATTCTTGTGGTGAAGTCAGTGAATCACAGTGATATGTAAGTGTTGACAGCTATTTATGTTAGGTCCTTTTGAATTTGTAAACAGAATATGACAGAACTAAAGCAAATGCCAAGAGGTTATTTTACACTCAGCTGAACTACATGAAGTGATATAAAGACATTTCAGAAAAGTTTTACAGAGCTGGGGAAAAAAACTGTACTGTGGGACAAAAATTCAGACTGTGTTGGAGAAAAAAATCTCAACATGGTTCCCACAGAGAAAGTTTGTCCTTTTAACATCACAGTAGTTCACATTAGCTTCCTATCTGTATAAAGCAGATAATTAATAAACAAAGCGTTCACCCTACGTGCGGACTGACAGTAAGGTTGTGGTGACAAGGCATGGTCTCTCTTTTTATATCAAGATACATACACCATTGTGGCAAGCGTCGTCTAAGGACCCAGTGCACACACCAAAAAAAAACAAACAAAAAGAGTGTGCAAGTTCTGGCCTAGCCACAGGCAGGATGTAGCCCACAGAGCATTTCAGCAGCCAGCCACATCCTCCTCCACTGTTTCTTTTTTAGATTTTATGGGAGTCCCCAGGACACACATGCAAGCAACGCTCATTCATTTTTCATTCTGCTCTTTCCCTCAGTCTCCCACTCTCATCCCACTAGAAATCACCTAAGACAGAAAAATAAATTAGGACCTGGGTATAAGAATGTGAAGACCTTATTTGGTGAAGTTATAGACAAAATAGATTTGGAGTTAATATTCACAAGAAATCTCTGCTCTGTGTCCCAGTTCTAGTTTCCAAACAGCTGACTGTGAGATATTCAAGCTTTTTTTTTTTTCTTTTTTTGCCTTGCCACATTTCTATTTCTGAACACGTTTCAAGGCAAAGGAAGGGAATACTGCAATGCAATTGAGCCCAATTCCAATTTGAGAATGCAATGACTTCTAGCGAGGCTCAGACTGACCCAAGGTATGCTAGGACTGATCCTGTGATATCGTAGAGCAGTAGAGATGATAGGTGTAGACAGATTACCATGAGAACTAACCAGTTTGGCAGCATGGATGTCTTCACTGCTTCAGTTCTCTATTTAATTGCACAGCATGCCCTTCCATCTCCAAGAGCTTTTGTTTACTTGATTCTTAAAGAGAAATAATATGGAACCAGTAGGGAGGGACAGTGATCATATAAGTTCTAATAGGTGAAAAATACATTGCTTTTTGTTGCACACAGTAATTTTATAAGTTATTTTTGCAGCATTCTCATTTACTTATACTAGTATAAATCAAGAGTAACTCAGCCACTCAGCCCGCATGAAGGAGTTTTCAGAAGTGAGATATCTGTTGTTTTCTCAGCTCAGAGTGGGTCACAATATTTTGTGTGAATATCTGCTGTCACTTTGGTTGTCCCCACAAGAAAGCACATTTCCTGCTAGCTACAGGAAAGTGCTTGAAAGTGCAAGCACTCTGGGTTAAGAACTTCCAAATCTATTATTGCTAAAAGCATTATCACTTTCAAGCCAATATAATGATTTTGAACACTTGGGGTTGGCAACAGTAAGCAAGTTGGAACAAATGAGGTGTAAATGCTAAGTAAGGCCAACAAAATACACATTGCACAAAGAGCATCATATATGAATCTGTATCTGTTGTCCACAGTTCTGTTGGCTGACCTCTAGATAGTATCTGGAATGCTACTTAATGCATGTTGCTTCAGTAATCTCTGTCCTACTGCCAAAATCAATACTCCTGTTTGTGGTAACATGGCCTGTTATGATACATGTTATTTAGAGATGAACTGATCATAAAGAACCTGATGAAAACTGGAAAGATTGAGGGAACAGATAATGTTTTCAGGAAAAAAAATTGTAAGACATGGAAAATTTTACTTATTTGGGCAGCTGAGCACAGCAGATGGCAAGATCTTCAGGGAAATAAACACAAAGTTTGGGAAAGCAAGAGTATGTTCTAGCAGTTGCCAGTGATCTCATGCAGCAGGAAAATCAATCAAAAATCAAATAGACACTCAGTAGCACCAGTGTTTTGTCAACATTTTGAAAAGAACAGGGACTTGGCAGCCGGAAAAGACGGGACAGGGGAGGCTGACTGGCTTCGAGGGCCAGTGTTTGCAAAAATAATTGTCAGGATCAGATGGTATTATAACTTTAGCCATCAGGAGTTTTTAATGGAGATTCATCAATTTTATATCAGAGTGTGCAGTTATAAAACTAAACTAAATGTGCTCCTGCTACAGTCCACTCCCAGGCTAGCGACTGTCAACTGATCAAATAAACCGTGAGCAAGATTACGTATTGCATGATGCAGTGAGTAATATTGTCCCAAGGAAATATTTTTATCAATTAATATGGTTCATAAATATGCTCATGGATTAATATGGTCTCTAAACATATGAATAAGTTTATAAATCCAAGTACAGAGTGTTCATAAATCTGTGTTATTCCATAGAAGGCTCATAACCATCTTTCAGGTAAAGATGGACTGAAACACTGCACAATATCCCACTAGAACTTATCCTTTCTCCATTCATTGCTACTCAGATTTCACATTTCACATCTATAGGATAAGTAAGGAAGGTAAGATAGGGCCTTGTATGTCAAACAATTACCAAGTGATTTCATTTCAAAATAAGAAATTATAGATAGCCAAAATTACCCATTGTTCTGCTTATGTTTCAGATTTAAATCTCTACTCAAAATCTCTTTGTACATGAGATTCCATCTTGGTCTTCATTTTAAATTACTACCAGCTACCCAGCTGCCAAAACTTAAAAAAAAAGAATAGCTATGGATGCAAGGAAAAGTGATTATGGAGAGAAATTATACATGCTTTCCGTACAGAGACACTAGAAGTGTAATCATTGCAGAACTGAGATGACTTGATCGTTACTTACAACCATAAAGGCTGGGTATACAAACAAATTAGACAAAACCTTTTGCACATATCTCTACCTACGTGTGGTATTTATGTCTGCATGTATGTCTAAGCCTGGAAGGGAGCAGGGGCTCACCACAGAGAGAACACCACAGTACTGTGGGACTGGGTACCAGTTTCTTCCTTCTGCCCTCCATAAACCCAGCTTTCTACCCATGAAGTTCAGTTGATTTAAGTCTGCAGATGAGATGAACGATGCTCGCCATGGTGAAGTTAAGTTAGTTACTATTTTTTTAAGTAGAACTAACATATTAAGTAGCAATCCTGCACTAATGAACTGGGTAAATTCCTTGTCTACTGGAGCCAGAGGTTTTCCCTGGGCTTCAGAAAGGGGAACGGATTTCATGCAGCATTTGTAAAGAGCAGAATCAAGTAAAATGATGCATGATATTTGTATGGATATGGATACCTTAGGCATAAATCTAGATACTATAAGACCATGACCAAACAATAGTAATTTATAAGATCTAGAAGGAATCGTGACCAATTTATAGTATTTTGGTAATTTACATCATCTTTTACTCCAGTTTTAAGTATTCCCAGATGTATAACATTAAGACCCGCAGAAATCAATTCCTTTTATTTTTGTTGGTTTTGGTATTAATTGAATGCTCCAGCACTTTAGAAAATCTCACTAGAGTCTTAGAGTCCCAAGTACTTAAAACCATTAAGGCATGTATCTCTGTCGTAGTTCAGCCCCGATCAGGACCAGACTACGCAGTCTCTTTCCCGCTCCCCCCACCCTCCGAAAGAATAGGGGGAGAAATATAAGGAAAAAAAAACAGCTCGAGGTTTGAGATAAGGACAGGGAGGAATTCTTAAAGTTACCGTCACGGGCA
Source organism: Tetrax tetrax (assembly GCA_009806455.1). Taxonomy (NCBI): domain Eukaryota; kingdom Metazoa; phylum Chordata; class Aves; order Otidiformes; family Otididae; genus Tetrax; species Tetrax tetrax. The sequence continues at coordinate 216,792 of WHYT01017164.1, forward strand.
AAACAGACTCGACTTGGGGAAAAACTATTCATTTATTGCTAAAACTAGCAGGAGAATGAGACAGGGAACAAGATAACCTCCCCCCACCCCTCCCTCTTCCCGGGCTTAA
>WHYT01017164.1:226414-279823 GCA_009806455.1 Tetrax tetrax
GATGGGGCCCTGGGCAACCTGATCTAGTCAGGGAGGTCCCTGCTTCTTGCAGGGGGGTTGGACTAGATGACCTTTGAAGGTCCCTTCCAACTCTAACCATTCTATGATTCTATGATTCTATGTGTTCTGTGACAAAGTAACCTGCTTGCTTGATGTGGGGTGAGCAGTGGACATTGTCTACCTGGATTTCTGCAAGGCTTTTGACATGGTTTCCCACAGCCTCCTCCTAGAGAAACTGATGGATTATGGTCTAGACAAGTGGTCTGTGTAGTGAGTGGGGAACTAGCCAACTGGCCATTGGAATAATCTCTCTAGGGAAGTGGTGGATTCCCCAACATTGGACACTTTTAAGATTCAGTTGGACAGGGTGCTGGGCCATCTTGTCTAGACCATGCTTTTGCCAAGAAAGGTTGGACAGGATGATCCTTGAGGCCCCTTCCAACTTGGTATTCTATGATTCAGTGAAACATAAACATAAGCTTGAAGAAATACAGTGGTGACAGAAATGCAGTAAAAGACTTTGTATACAAGGTGTATAGATTGGGCACCAAATTAGTTATAGTCACTTGTATCCATTTAATGCTTAATGGCCATGCAAAATTGATGTAACTACATAGATTTATCATTTCCTGTGTTCACGTTAAACCTTGAAGCTGGGGAAAAGTGTACCTAATAAAGCTACCTGGAGCCGCTTTTGGAGCTTTGAGGAAGATCATCCATGCATTTAAGTGTGCATTTAAGCACATATGCTTACACTAAAAATCAACCTTCCAGGAAGTTAGTACTTAACATATCTTCTGTCCAGTCTCCACTGGATATTTAGCTTGTACCATACATCTTCATGGCCAGTCAACATTTAATTTTCTGTACCTAAATTACAGAGCAGGGAGCAGAAGCCCTATAGGTGAAAACAAGTTTCCCTTCAGTTTTTCTGCCATTGCTCATTCTGAAAACGACTACCTACTACTACCTACTACCAAGCTATTAATAACTATCAAGTGATGCAGTTTATTTTGAAAGAGTTCTTTAAACTGCAAATGGAGCTGTCCTTAGAAGCAGGGAAAAATATTTCATCTCCTCCAGCAAGTAGTTACTCTAGTAACTACTCTAGTTACTCTAGTTATAAGGCTAGAAAACATATCCATTACTGGTGTCTCACTATCACAGAAAGGAATCCTGAAGTCCTTCCTGGATTAGAAATGATAAGGAAATTACTCCAGTTCATAGCACAAATTTTAAAATCACGGTGTCTGCAGAAGGTTTGGTACTTAAGCCCACTTCAGGTCAGCTTTCTTAATCCGACTCAGTGTTTCCAGTTACTACACACAGCTTTTACTCTATGAGAATACTTACTGCAGAACTGCAAGTATCCACAAGTTGCTCAGAGTAAGAGTGACTTTGACAGGACAGTGCCTCTACGTCATCACAAATGCCAGTGCATAGGGCAAAATGAGAACCCATATGCTTGTTTGAATGAGAATCCCATCACTTGGTAAAGGCCAAGAAAATGCCATGAAAATTCATAATTTTTCAGTGTTATGAACAGCTTATGTTATGGAAAACCAAAAAGTTCAGGGAAAAGGCAGCTACATGTGGCTGCAAAACCCTCCAGCTTCACTATCCACTCTTTGCCGGTGGCCATTAGCACTTACTGTTACAAAATGATCCATTCCTTTAAAAACTCAACCACCTTCCTAAGGACTCATTTAAGAACTTCGCAAACTGAAAACTGGACCTGAAAAAACTTTTAATAGCCACTGACTGATCTTTCTCCCATAGGAATGTCTAGTCCCTTCTTTGGCACTCTTAGTTCTTTGTCTTCACAATGTCATGAATTAAGAGGGTGCATGAATTTACTCTGCATTGTCTGTAAAACTACCTCCTTTGGTTTGTTTTGAAGTCACGTGATAGTGTGAGTGTAGAAGAAGACTTGTTCTGTAAGAAATAGTGAGTAATCACTGCCTACTGAACCATCTATCATTTTAGAGACCTGTGTCATGCCTCCCTTAGTCACCTCCTTTTCATAATGAAGGCAACCTGCTACAACTGTTAATGAGCTACATTTTCCCTTTTCTTTCTTACCACATCAATATCTTTCCAACTTAAAGAAAATTTCCAGTGGAATAAAGATAATATTTGCAAATGCAAGCCAGGCTTCTGCCCTATCCTGTTCCTTGCAAAATAAGGTGATACTTCCATGCTGCTTTTCCAGATCAACCATAATTTGCATAACATTTACTAAGTAACCTCATTAATCCTTTAGATATGTGAACTGTAGCAGTATGTGCCTCTCTTCTCATTAGAGCCTGGAAAAGTCAAAGAAGATTGTGTGTGGTTCACGCGTCAGGCAGGTGTGCACAATCTGATTTTACAGAAGGGCAGTAACTACAGAAGGATCTGCAGCCAAGGAATTCTTCATGCAAAGCATCTGAGTGCATTGGTCTGTCTGATGGTCTCCAGGCTCAAAGAGCAGTCAGTCACATTGCACTGGGGAGAAGCGTAACTACTAAATTCTAACACTAAAATTATATAACAAGAGCAAGATTTCTGTAGTATACATTTCTATACACATTTCAAGACAGACTGTAAAATACTGCTTCAAAGAGCTCCACACCCTAGAGCTGCCGAACTCCTACTGCAGTCAGTGAGATCTATGCAGCACCACCATCACACCAAGGAAAGACATCTGTGAACATTTTTTTAAAATCTTTGTCTTTAGGCCATTATAATCTCTCAGTAACACGAGATAATAATTGTCATCCTCTCTTAATTGCTTTTTGGTAATTCATTCAGTCCTTGACTCTTAGTATCTCTGCATCCCTCTCCCTTCCTATTTGATGCTACTTTGTCCTAAAAATGTCAGCCTTTGTATAAATGGACAAAAATCTCCTTCTCTTCTATTGGAACCAGGGTATTTACTAGCCACCAGGTCTGCAATACGACGTTCAGGCAATTAAATTCCCTTCCCAGCCTTTCACACCCTGACTACCTGCAGAGGAAACCCAGGTGCGTGCAGCAGGCAGTAACCAAAGGAGCCTGGGGACAGAGGCAGGACTGCAGGGTTTGTCATGGAGCTAGCCTGCTCCAACGCAGCCAAAGACAGGTAACGCTAGTACAACCAAAACTATGTGGTCAAATCTTAAGAGATACTGAGGGTGGAATCCAAATTGTGAATAATTATTTTCCTTGTTTCTTGGAGGATGCACAAGTATTAAAAACAAGCACAGAATAACATTGTCATGTCAAGTATCTTGGTTTTTGGTTTATTTTTCTTTTCCCTTGTCTTGTAAACAGTGTTAAATGCTTTGGGACAAATTTTACGTGCCACTTCAAACTCAAAGGATGTGAATTCCATGATCAGCTGAAAAAAAAATAGGTAAAAAATGACATGATTCTATGCTTTGTCAACAAGTACTTTAATAATAAACAAACCTATGATTTATTTGCATATTCTTTTGAATTTAAGTTTAATACATTGCATAAGTGTAAGAGCATTACTAATAGCATTTACATGCCTCACCCATATTCCAGAGTACACAGAAACTCCCGTTCCACTTCTTAAAGCTATTCCAAGAACTTGATGTAAACATATTATTGAAAAATTAATTAGTAAACCAAATGCTGACCTGACAAGAGCTGAACTTTGGTTCTGCAGGTCAAACTTACAGTGGCACATTTTCAGTTAGGCATAATTGAAATACGACTACAGAAAGTGTTTTATTTTGGTTTCCAACATTTTATGTGTCGATGCTTGCTTATGGATAAGAAGAGCTCAGGAAAGATCTCCAGGGACCAGAGCCCCACTGCTCCAACTGTATGGCTGTCCTACCTAAGATTCTTATATAACTTTAATTTGCAATTATATATAATTTACAATTGCCTTCTAATATATTTTAATTGAAATTAAAATGCTTCACTGCATTTCATGACAGACCTGAAGCTTGTAATTATATTTTTTTTCCACAGAAGAGGTACATAAGGCCCGTTTTATACTGAAAATGTTTGTTGCCTGTGAATGCTATCAGAAGATGAAATCATGCATGGTTTGGACAGTGAGGCAGAAAAACTGTGTGGCTATTCTAGGGAGATTTCAACATAAATAGGCAATATATACAATAGCAGTACAAGTGAGGTTATTTATAGATGCATATTATGCCATGCAGGTAGGCTGTGATAAGATAGAAATAAAACAATTTTTCAGTTCTACATATTTGATTTGTTCATACTTTTTATTTTAAAAGGAAAAATTTCCAGTCTCTTTTTGGAGTATACATCATTGGATTTCCTTCTGTATTAGTATGTACTGATCCACATCTTTGGTATCTTTTAAATCTACCAAAGACAAAGAGTTGTATTAGATCCGAAAGCAGTTGTTTGTTTGTTTTTTTTTTTCTGCATGGAGTGTCTTCTGTTTCTATATTTGTTTTTTCCTGGATCTTGGAGATTCCCAAACAGACATCTAGAATGGAAAAAAGAAACCCCTTTCTGGGTCCCAGGGCTGATATAATTCTAGCTATATATTTCTGTGTTCAATTTTTTTAACATTTACTCATAGAACTGCTCCTCTGATAACACTTAATTTTGCAGAATGCAGTACCACTAAATATCAACATTCAAAACATGAGTAAAAGGTGCCTAACATACAAAGTTTGGCTTAAAAACATGAGAATTCTTGAACTTTGGATTTTTTTTTTAATTTTTTTTTTATATCCAAAGCCTCTGACAACCATAATGAGCAGAAATACTATTTTGTTTTTGTAAATGAAGAATGAGACTTGAAGTTAGTTATATGGATACAGGGATCCAGGAGACTTTTGTAGAAATACAGGTTTTGGGAAAAGAAAAAAAGGTGCATGTTGTGATGACTGGATCATTCCTGAGAGCCGTGAAGCAGGGGGAAAGGAACAAAAAATTTAAAGAAAGGAAAAATACGTAATAGAGCACTGAAGCCTGATGATCAGAAATTTATAAAATGTATCTTTTCATATTCTGATTTATGTCAGTGATGACAGAGGTATTGATGGCATCTCCAGATTTTTGGCATTGTAGGCAATGAGAGTGTTTTCATAAGTTTTTGTCCTATTTTGCTAGATATTCTTCTTGTTATGCAAGACAGCAAGTCCAGCCTTTTTAAAATGTAAGCCAGATAAAGGATCCACTTGGGTGTTGTTGTGAATCTCTGTGAGAAGCAGCTGTACTCAGCTACTCAGGGATATTTTAATATCATGCAGGCAAGATGGCACATTAGTTCTACTAGTGTTAGATGATCCTTGCTAAGAAAAGTTCCATATGACAAACAAAAATGAAAGCATGAACTTTTTTTAACGATATGACACAATTCTTGAAGTTGTAGAAATAGTTCTGTTCTGTAGTTTGGGGTTTGTTTTTTTTTTCCTTCTGTTTATTTAGTCGTAGATTATTTTTATGCTAAGAAACCACAGGAGGTTATGTAGAATCTGTTTGCATTCATGGTCTCTGGTCTAAAAGCATTTCTTTAAAAATATCAGAGTATTATGGGTTACAGTAGGCAAGCTTCAGAGCTGCTTAAAGTTAAAGAAACATTTTGCATTTGTTTTCTAGAATAACATAACAAATCAAACCATACCAACTTCTTGAAGTTATAGCCAATTAAAATCAAACTTTATATACGTCTGGAATGGTTTGGGTTATATCTGTGAGAGTGTGTATTTTGTACAGTGCTGGAATTTGGTTGCGCTTAAGTTCATGTAATTTTTAGACCTAAACACAATGCTTTTCACAGACGTTGGTTTGAAAGTATTGGAGAATGTCATTCATCAGGTGGGTACAACACAGGCAGCATAGACAACATCTCTGGAAGAACCATGGTTAGACTGAGACTACAGCTCTGCCATTACACGCTCTTACCGAGGCTGCCAATGAGGCACCTATATTAGCATTACTAATGGGTTTTATACATGCAGGTAGTTTTCTGCATGCATTAAAAAGTCCACTCATTTTTCAAAAAGCAACAACCAATTCTAAAAAAAATTACAACAGCATCTCTGTGATTTGAACTGGAGCAAACACAAAATTAACATGTTGAAGGTATTTCAGGACTTTTGTTCCCAGTCTCCTCATCCTTACTCCCACTCTCATAGACACTTTTTAAAAAAAGTTAAATCCAGAGTCCTCAATGGTACATTCAGCAAGTTTTGCACATGGCAAGGGAGTCCAAGGAGCCCTCCTCCACAGTGAGGGAATGAGGTGAACTAGGGGCCCTGCCATGATGGACTGAATCCAATGCACAGAGATGACCTCAAGATTTCTGCAGCAGCAGCAATAGCTGCTTTGGCTTTTCCCCACACTGAGCTTTGCAGAGCCTGATTCTGCTCTGTGCAGGCAGACCTCACTTCATGAATCATAGAATCATAGAATGGTCAGGGTTGGAGGGGACCTTTAAAGGTCATCTAGTCCAACCCCCCTGCAAGGAGCAGGGACATCTCCAACCAGATCAGGTTGCTCAGAGCCCCATCCAACCTGGCCTTGAAAGTTTCCAGGCATGGGGCATCCACCACCTCTCTGGGCAACCTGTTCCAGTGTTCCACCACACTAATTGTGAAAATTTTTTTCCTTACATCAAATCTGAATCTGTTTTAAAACCATTACCCCTCATACTTTCGCAACAGGCCATGCTAAAGAGTTTCTCCCCATCTTTCTTGTAGGCCCCCTTTAGGTACTGGAAGTCTGCTATAAGGTCTCCCTGGAGCCTCCTCTTCTCTAGGCTGAGCAGCCCCAACTCTCTCAGCCTGTCCTCATAGGAGAGATGCTCCAGCCCTCTGATCATCTTTGTGGCCCTCCTCTGGACTCGCTCCAACAGGTCCATGTCCTTCTTATGTTGGGGGCTTCAGAGCTGGATGCAATACTACAGATGAGGTCTCACAAGAGTGGAGTAGAGGGGCAGAATCACCTCCCTCAACCTATTGGCCACACTTCTTTTGATGCAGCCCAGGATGCAGTTGGCTTTGTGGGCTGCAAGCCCACATTGCCAGCTCATGTTGAGCATCTCATCAACCAATAACCCCAAGTCCTTCTCCTCAGGGCTGCTTGCAATACATTCTCCTGTATTTGTATATTCCCAGCCTGTATTTGTGCCTGGGATTGCCACGACCCACATGCAGGACCTTGCACTTAGCCTTGTTGAAGTTCATGAGGTTCTCATGAGCCCACTTCTCTAGCCTGTCCAGGTCCCTCTCGATGGCATTCCTTCCCTCCAGTGTGTCGATGGCACCACACAACTTGGTGTCATTGGCCAACTTGCTGAGGGTGCACTCTATCCCACTGTCCATGTCACCGACAAGGACGTTAAACAGTGCTGGTCCCAATAACAACCCCTGAGGAACACCACTTGTCACCAGTCTCCACTTGGACATCTAGCTATTGACCACCACTCTCTGAGTGTGGCCATCCAGCCAATTCCTTATCCACTGAGTGGTCTGTCCATCAAATCCATATTTAGAGACAAGGATGTTGTGCAGGACAGTGTCAAATGCTTTGCACAAGTCCAGGTAGATAACATCAGTTTGTCATCCCTTGTCCGCCAATGCTGTAGCACCATCATAGAGGGCCACCACGATTTGCCCCTAGTGAAGCTGTGTTGGCTGTCACTAATCACCTCCTATTTCCCATGTGCCTTAGCATGGTTTCCAGGAGAACCTGCTCCATGACCTTGCTGGGCACAGAGGTAAGACTGACCAGCCTGTAGTTCCCCAGGTCTTCCTTGTTTCTCTTTTCAAAAATGGGGGTTATGTTTCCCCTTTTCCAGTTGGTGGGAACCTCAGCAGACTGCCACAACTTCTCAAAAACAATAGACAGCGGCTTGGCGAAGTCATCCACCAGTTCCCTCAAGACCCATAATGCATCTCGTCAGGTCCCATGGACTTGTGCACCTTCAGGTTATTTAGATTGTCCCAAATCTGCTGTTCCACTACAGTGGGCAGTTCTTCATTCTCCCAGTCCCTGCCTTTGCTTTCTGTGACTTGGGCGATGTGGCTAGAGCCCTTGCCAGTGAAGACTGAGGCAAAAAAGTCATTAAGCACCTCAGCTTTCTCCATGTCCAGGGTAACTAGGTCTCCTGCTTCCTTTTGGAGAGAGCCCACATTCTCCCCAGTCTTCCTTTTATCCCTGATGTCCCTAAAGAAGCTTTTCTTGTTGTTCTTCATGTCCTTGGACAGGACTTTAGTCTACCTTACCTCATCCCTCTCCATTTGCATAATGTCTCTGTAATCTTCCCATGCTAACTGTCCTTGCTTCCACCCTCTTTAAGCTTCCTTTTTGTTTTTAAGTTGGTCCAGAAGCTCCTTTTTCATCCATGCAGGCCATCTGGCGTTTTTGCTCAACTTCCTCTTTGTTGGGATGCATTGGTCCTGAGCTTGAAGGAGGTACTCCTTGAATATAAACCAACTTTCCTGGGCCCTTCTTCCCTCCAGAGCTTTATCCTATGGTACTTTACCCAACAGATTGTCGAAAAGGCCAAAGTCTGCTCTCCTGAAGTTCAGGGTAGAGAGCTTGCTGTGCAACCGCTACAGCCAAGGCTGCCCTTGAGCTTCACATTCCCCACCAGCCTCTCCTTCTTGGTGAGAATGAGGTCCCACATAGCACCTCTCCTCGTTGGCTTCTCTGTCACTTGCAGGAGGAAGTTGTCATCCACACATTCCAGAAACCTCCTGGACTGCCTGTGCCCTGCTGTGTTGTCCTTCCAATAGATATCGAGGTGTGTGAAATCCCCCATGAGGATCAGGTCTTGTGACCATGAGGCTGTTCCTATCTATCTACAGAGGGCCTCGTCCACTTGGTCCTCCTGGCCGGGTGGTCTGTAGCAGATCCCCCCCCCACTGTAACATCACCTGTCCCTGCCCTCCCTTTAATCCTGACCCATAGCTCTCTGTCAGCTCCTCATCCACCCCCTGGCAGAGCTCCAGGCAAGTTGGTTGTTGACATAGAGGGTCACACCCCCTCCTTGTTTCCTTTGCCTGCCTAAAGAGCCTATGTCCTGCCATTCCAACACTTCAGTCATAGGAGCCATCCCACCACATCTCCATGACGCCAACAAGATCGTAAACCTGCAGGCGTGCACACATCTCTAACTCCTCCTCTTTGTTTCTCATGCTACATGCATTTGCATAGAGGCATTTAAGTTGGGCCTCTGATGAAGCTGACTTGCTGGCTGGAGCAACAGGAATTCTCTTGAGCTGCTCTTTAGGTGCTCTCGTACTTACCTATGATCTTTCCCCAGGTTCTGGGCACCTGTTGCTGGCTGACGCCATACTGACAGTAGTGGGATGGATTGTGCTTCCTCTCCTCTGGCAACATTAGTTTAAAGCCCTCTTCACCAGACTGGCAAGCCTTTGTCTGAAGACACTCTTCCCCTTCTCTGTTAGGTGCACCCCATCAGACCCTAGAAGACCAGGCTTCTCAAAGCGAGTCTCATGGTCTAAGTAGCTAAATCTCTGCCTGTGGCACCATTCTTGTAGCCATTTGTTGATTTGCCAGATTCAACTGGCTTTTTCAGGCCCCTTCCCTTTGACCAGGAGGACTGATGAAAAGACTACCTGTGCCCCAAAGTCCTTAACCGTTGCTCTGTAATCCTTGATACTCCTCAGGCTGCTCCTGGCTGTATCACTGGTGCCCATGTGAAACAGCAGCAGTAGATAATAGTCCGTGGGCTGTACAAGGTTTGGTAGTCTCTTACTAACATCCCTGATACGAGTCCCAGGTAAGCAACATACCTCTCTAGAGAGTGCGTCGGGTTGGCAAATGGGTGCCTCCGTACCTCTCAGAAGAGAGTCACTCTCACGTGAGTGCCCACCATTCTGCCTTGAGGGCTGAGTAGGACAAGTGACCTAGGCTGGTGCCCAGATGCTGGGTTGTGTGTGCCTTGGGTCACCCTCTTGCCTAATGGAATGGCCCTCCTTCCAAGAGGAGGTGCCCGCCCTGCACAAACTGCTGTGCCACACTCTTGCTGATGTGCCACACTCTGGTTGCCTGCTCTGTTCGCTGGCGCTCCGTAAGGGCCACTTTTATACTCGGAGAGCAGCTGGGCCACCGGTGCCCCCGGCTCCACTCAGGTCTTGTCAGCTGCACTCTCGCGAGCTGCAGTATCCTGGTGCCTCTCTCGCCTCCCTCTGAGCTCCCCTGGTTCAGGAAACCCCTCTGTGCACTGTGCTGAAACTCCTAAACTCACACTCAGGCTGTCTTTACAATGTGAAATTTAAAGGCCTATCTCTCTTTACAGCAAGAGCTCCCAAACGTTATGCACTAGTTCAGTAATGCTCATTCAGGCACATTCAGCACACATATACAAGCAACAGAATGAAAACACGTTGGTTTTGCTGTGGATGTAGAAAGGGACAATGAGTTTTATTCTTAATAAACATATTTCTTAAAAGACATCTAGCATCAGAATGAGAAATGGACATACAAAGGGAGGGTGGTTGCTCCTCATGCTTCCTCTGTTTGCATGTGCCTCTCATATCAGTCTTTCCTTCATTTCCTGCAGACATCTACATTGACATTTAAAAAAATATTTCTTCAAAGATCATCGTTGCAAAATTCAAGAGAAAACTGATTATTAAAATCTCCTTCTCAGATGTTGTGTGAATGTCATCACAGGGAAACCAGAAACCAAAATGCTTACGGGCTGACCAAGAACTGAAAGGATGAAAGAAAATTCTAAAATCCGTAACTCCATGAGAAAAGCAACCTACTCTGGAGCTTTCAGGTTATTTACAATGACAGTTTCCCAGATTTTTTGCCAATTTCTGCGATAAAAGCTGAAAAATCTCCTATTAGAAAGAGAAATAGAAACTTCTAAATTGATTATACAGCCATAACCCTTCATAAGTAAGATCTGTATCTCTTTCTCTTTTAAATTCATTTCTACCTGATCAGTTTATTTGAATTAATTTCAACCTCTGAGTACGGTCCTGTTAGGAGACTGAACCTATCCTCTTTATTTTCATTTCAGCCTCATTCCCCAAACTCAGTGTCAGTCACTTTTACTGCAGGGATTAAATATCCTCTTATATCTCCATGGCATTTTAAAATTCTTTTTCTAAGACCATCACCTCAGCCTGTTTAACTGCTGAGGAGTACTGGACATCCTATTTGTGCTCTAGTTGCATTTTTGTGGTTTCTTCCCAAATAACAGAAGTTAACATTTCCCAAATATTGCTAAAACAATCATGCTTCTACAGAAAATGATAGAAGGAAAGCTAAAAGTAAGATCCTGGAACTTGTTAAAACCACATATACACACACTCTCCTACTTATATGCCTTGTTGACACGTGTGTACGTGCTACAAAATTAGTAATTTCTGTAGTTTTTTTAATTTCTAAGCCTTGTCTGATGTTTAAACTCCAACATAATTTTGCTGTGTGCTTAGCAATTTCCCTTACATTTGTGAAGATTCCACATTGTAGGAGGTATAAAAAACTAACTAAGGCAAAAGGGCTCAAAAAACCAAAGGGTGAATCAACACAGAAACAAAAATTAACCAGCCAACTGAATGAAAAATCCACTTATTCCATTTTTTTGCTTTGTTTCCCACTGCCTCCTTGCAAACTCCAGGCTCTGCTCCAGCTTCAAGAACATTTCCAAAAGCTCAGAATTCACAAAGTATCAGCGCAATTTGAAACGGATGGATATATAGGCTGCCGCAGGATAACAGTACAGCCCATCTCCACGGCTAATTACCAGAACATAGTGGTGCACAGTATGGATTTGTTAGCCTTGTTTCTAAATGTGTGAGGGTATCTGTCAACAGCTGGCGACTTTTCGTTAGCATTACTGGCCTGCAAGCTTGTGCATATGAGATGCATGTTTAGGAATCTGTGTTTGACTTATAACCTTGAGAGACACACACCCAGTTGGGGCTGAAAGGCAAGCCCAGCCAGCCCCACGATGCATCTAGTGGCAAGCTCCCTACACGGCAAGCACGCTGGATGTTCGTGGCTGGCACGCCTGGCCAGCTGCACCCCTGCGTGGTGGGGTGAACTGAGGCCAGCTCCAGTGTTTGTACTTCACTGCCTGCTTTCAGGCTCGACGTTTCACGTTATTGCAATGCATTGCTTGGTGTGAGACCCTATCAGGTGCCTAATACATCTGTGTCATCAGGCATCTTGATGGGAGAAGAAGATGAATCATCAGTCCCTAAAACTACTGTTCCTTTAAAACATGCCAGAAATGGGTCTTTCTGCATCGGTGGCTTCCATTTGCAAAAGCTTGTGACTCCCTGCCTAATTTTATGAGCAAAGCATGCAGCACTAAGGAGCAGTGGTTCAGGCACATTGAAAACCTTTAGTATCCATGGAAGAGGGATATCTTCCAAACAGAAACACAAAGCTCCGTATTTCTAACTTCCCTCTGTCAAAAAGCACCACCAAGTGCAAAATAATGGATAAATTAAAAGGAGAACCTAGTAAGAGCAGAAAGCTCGCATAACCCCCTTCATTTGTCATTCCTGCCGCAGTTACGGGCTGATTATCTCCAATTCTGGTATTGACAATTCAAGAAGGGTAATAAAAATTATGCAAAAAAATGTAGAGAAGAGCCATGAGAATGCTTAAAGGATTGCAAAAAGTTCTGCATCAGTGAAAAACTAAAAGCTTAGTCTATTTAGCTAACAATGGAAAAGGTTAAGAAGCAATTTAACCCCCCTCTGAGAATAATAACACAAGGACTAAAAAGTCCTTTGGATTAGCAGACATGAGTGTAACTGGCTAAAAAGTGCAGATGGACTGGTCTAGATGGGAAATAAAATGATTTTTCTGTAAGTGATGATAGTTAAGCACTGGAACAACTTGTCAAGTGTTGTGGTGAATTCTCCACAGCTGGCACTTTTTGAAAAAGGACCTGAGGTTTTCATAAAAACTATGCTTTGGTTCTAATAGCAATTATTTTGGGGAAATTCTAAGACCAGTGTTAAGGAGGGAAGACAAGCTGGAGTCTCTGTGACTGCTTCTGATGATGTAATCTACAGATCATTGCATTTACTTCAAAAAATCAACTAGATCTTTATATGACTCTGTTTAGATGCCTTCTGTGGGTCAGGTCCTGGTTACTCATAGTTTTCCTGTCTTTAGATGGTACTGCAGTGTTCAAAAAGGGGAGCGCTGCTCTAGGTTTGTCTGGAGATTTTTCATGGTAGCTATGTAGATCAACAAAGAGAACATACCTGGGCTATTGATCATAGGTCCCACTTTTACTGAAGTGTTTCACAGTGGCTATATGTATACACACAGCACTAGCATGTGTAAGTCTAGCTTATGAATTACATAAAATATAGTATTTTAAGAAGTGCTTCTGCAAGCTTCTGTATTTCAGGATATACTTCACAAAGAAGAGAAAATAATTAACAGTATCTTATCTGAACAAAGGCAAAAAATCAATGCAGAAGGATAACGGACCCCCAAAGTAAAAGAGCACCTGTGGTTTTGGCTTTCAGTTTGCAGTTTTCACAAGGAAGAAATTTAATAATTTTCCACACTGCTATGTAGGATGGCTATCCTAGCATTGCTAAGGTTTTTTATTATCTGATCACTTCCAAGAAGTGCTTAATGACTGATAAAATTACTTTTTGTAGCTTTTAGGTCCATGATTTCTACATCAAGCCATTTGCTGATAGAAGGCTCTCAAATTGAGTCTTACAGTCCAATTTAGCGATGCTATATCCGAATATATGTTTGAATCAAAGTGTACTGACAGCATCATAGTGCTATTAACCCATTTTCTAAGAACATTGGACATCTGAAGATTCAGGAAGAGTTTCTTGTGGTCAGAAATGTCTACAAGAGAAAGGTTGTACAGAGATATCTCAGCACAAAAAGGGTAACTGAGTGGGAGGAGGGCCTCTTCCAGCCAACCCATTCTTTCTCCAAAAGCATAAGTGAGGACACAGCAGAGGGAATGCAGTCCTCTGCAAATGATTTAATGGGCCCACAAGTAGAACAACAAAAGCATTACCTCAGAGTAGTGTCTGAACAGATTGGCCATTGTTGTCCTCATTATGACACTGAGACACTGAACATTTGAAGTCTCTTCCTTACTTAAAGCTTTTTGAATTTTTTATGTGCACTGCTATAGTAGTCTTTTTAATAAAAAGAAAACTTTTGATAAAAGGCATTAAAGCCCAAAGGAAAGCAGCAGCAGCAAGCACTGGCTTCATTCAGTCACAGGAAACAGCTGGTAGCTAGCTTTCACTGAGAGCTGCCAAGAAAAGGTTGATTGCCTTATCTGGCAGTGAGAATCCCGTGCCTGACCTCGCCAGGCAGAGAGCAACGGGGCATGGGGATTTCCAACAGGATGGAGCTGAAACTCAGCTGTAAAGCAATGATCCAAACACACAAAGTGTCTCTGATTTGAGTGTTTCAGTTTGAGTTCAAAGGCAGATTAGAGCTCTGCTGGAGCCCAGTTTGAACTTTCAAAAAGTTGAAAGACTTTTCAGCATGGTGTTCGTTTTCTTTTCAATAAAGATCCATCTATTTCATCTTCTCTATTACCTTACAAAATATGTCTACTTCCACTCAAAAGGAAACAGTGGAGGATCACGTTACCCTTTATGGCTAGCCGATACAAAAGAATCTACTGGACACCTACAGACCTATTAAAAAGGTCTATCTTACTGGAAAGGAAGCTGTAATTAACTCTTTTATGCTAGTGAGCAACTATTTTGTTTGCAGAGGGGTTATTTAAACACTTTAAACCTTTTCTTCTCCATACACATTAGAATCTTCATGCTATTTTCAATTAATATATGTTTTTCTGTATTCAGTGTTCCCTCGTATTTCACAAAACAAAATAGTTTGACACGCTTGCCCCTGCTGAATTAAGAATATTCTGAAAATCTACCCAAGCTTCCTCTGGAGTTCAAGATGGATTATATTTCAGCTTGGCAAGTCAGATCCAACTCTTCCCATGGCCAGCCAGAAATCATTCCCAAAGAACAAAAGCAAGTGAAACACGGTCATTCTGGTCCAGCTACCACAATAGCTAGTAGAGTAGGACCTTGCCAATGAATCAGGTAGTACAGTTGTTGCAAAAGAATCTTTTCAGAGGCCACATAAGGTAATTTTACACTACCCCAGCCTTGTGTTAGGGACAGAGAACATAACAACCCCAGTGGCACAGAACAAGTCACATTCCTTAAAAAGGGCAAATAACTCAGTACCAAATTATCCCTTGGTCTTTACTTGCTCTCTTGTTGACCAAATTTTCCACAGATGCTTCTGTCCATCTGTATATATATCTCAGGATAAATGACCTTTGCAACAGGCTCAGCTCATGTACATGTGTACATGAATCATCTCAGAGACACGCCAGCCCCTATCACAAGGGCCATGTCAGGAAGCATTGTACGCTTATGCTGCTTGTATTGAATATCAGGCTTAGTGGAATTTTGTCCAAGGTTCAGATACATGTAAGAAAACATGCATTTGTGTCACCAGGTCAGTCCACACAAGCTCTTCTTTTTAGGCAGAACTAATCCCACATAATATATATTCATACTAAATTGCACAGATACCACCAACTATGCAGAATAAGATGTATATACAGTCATGGAAAGAAATTTCATAAAATTGCAGCATGCACTGCCATCTGTTAAGATTTACCCATAGTTTCTACTGGTAGTCAACCTTTATTTTCAGAAATATAACATTCTAGGCAGAAATTACAGTTTCTAAGGTCAGGACTGAGTAAATTTGAACTCACTAAATGTAAAATTCCTTTGCTAAAGAAAAAAAAAACACCTCAATCAGATGCTGGAAAAAAATGAAAAAAAAAAGGCTTTAAAAGTAACCAAAGTAGGTTACTTTACGATTTAAAGAATAAATCATGCTGTTTATATGAGGAGATGAATGTCAAATTTTCACTTCTCTAGTAATCTTGTCTCTGCATGCAAATCAGTAGCAACTGAAATTACTAAAACCTTCATGTCCAAAATTCTACACTCTTCTCATCTCTAAACAGGACTTCTCAGTGCTGGTCCAGTTCTGAACCAGACAATGATGTAAAAACAACAAGATGTTTGATAACATCACATGAAATTCTAATTCTTAAAAAGAAATCAAAACACAACAGATATGTTGTCATGTATTAAGGGGAATATATACATAATGAATTAAATAAGGAAGATAATTCCCCTTCAGTTAAAAAATAAGGTATAAATATATTCTATATAACATACACATATTGTCCAGAGTCTTGGAATCAAGACAGAGTAAAAAAATCAAAAAAACCCCAAGCCAAGCCTACTCAATAGAACATATTATAAAAAACTTTGGCTTCTGCATGAGAATCTTTTTTGTTTATTTCAATAATTATCTTTCTTCTGGTCAACTTCATGTCACCTCTTTGAAGCTATCTTCTTTTTCCTACTGATATGAAAGCATTATTTTCTTTAGCAAAGGATTTGTGATAAGAAGTAGGTGAAATATGTATTTCCCCAAAAGAAGAAAAATAAATACTTCAGTATTTTCTTCATCCAGAATCCATAGGTTTATTTTAGGATAGCCACTTCTGACTCATTAGAAGTCAAAACTAGAATAGGATGAAGGAGAAATACTAATTTAGCTGTTACAGATTAATTTCAAATGCTACCAAAAAACTTTTCAAAGGAAGGTTAATTGAATCATTGCTTATGGTCCTCAGAGCAGTCGTATCCGGAACAATTCATTTGGCTATAGAGATGGATCTAACAAGAATGACAAATTCTTCTAATCTAGTTACTATGGGGTAAACCAGAAGAAACCATAGCCAAATGTTTTGATGACCTCTCTATTGTAGTCACATTTTGTCAAGGACCAAAGACCCATTGTAAATTATATTAGTGAAATGTTTCCTGTTAAGATTTTGTATAGGACTCAGTGACTATGAGAATTTTTAGAAGAATCAAGCCTAAGAACCCTGAATTCATTTCAGGGATTAAAAAGTGGGATACTTTCTGTTTACCACAGTACATTGAGAGTGTCTGGGACTTCATGGAGTACTTATGAAAGGTGGTGCTTAAACTCCACTCCAAAAAGAAAGAAAGGTTGGAAGGATAGCAGAAGGAATAAAAAAAAAATTGTCACATAGTATGGTCCACAGATTTCTGTCTCACGGAATGGAGACAGTATCTGGTGCAGTCTTTGATTAATATCTCTTCTAGAACTGTTCTTTGACCAGAAGGAAACACAAATCAAATTAGGATAGGCTTCTGATAGAGTTGGAAAATATGTTTGTAAGCTGAATTGACTAAAGAAGCTTCTGCATGGGAAATCCCAGGTGAGGAGAGCAGTGGATCTTCTATACAGATGTTCTCATATAAACATCATGACGAAAACATTAGCACAGACTAATGCGGAGGGAAGGTGAATTATTTAGGGTTTGGATCCTTCTGTAGAGGCCACTCTGAGACGGATGATTATTCTGAAAGTACTATGGTAGGGCTCCCAGGATGAGTATGTATACTGACATGCTGGGTGAACATAATTATAAATCTCAAGTATATTTTCAAAAGTTGGCTACCTCTCTTTTGCTGTTGAAATTCCTTACTACTTTTCTGCTATTTGGTGACTGTTAAAGATTTTCCACAAAGAAGAAAGGGAGCACAAACTTTCAGGCCACACTCTGCATCATGTGTCCCTGTTGCATCTGTGCAATAAGTTTTATTACAGTTGTCTATCTACTCGTACAAAGTTCTACTCAGCTTTCTTAGATGAAACAGGATGGGAAAAGAGCTCCAAAGGGGATGACCCAGAGTTTTCTTCCTGTTTTATTTCTACCAGCCAGTAAACCAGGGTAAGAATTGGCCATACTGAAGAGCTGTCCCAATTGTTTTATTGATGTGAATATTGCTTGCCTCTGAAAGATTTTGCTCTTTCATTGCAGAAGACATGGGGCAAAGTAAGAGAGAATGGGAGCCATTAAGGTGAATACTAGTTCTAGACAACAGTAGCTCAGTACAGAGTCTCTAAAAAGAAAACATTATAGATATGTATATATACACATATAGGCAGCAATGTTCTTTCATTTCATGACTGCTATTTTTGCAGTCATAAATTAGCTCTACCTGAAATAACACATGAAAAATACAGGTCACAAAGACTTTCTTCCATGGAATATGCAGGCAGAAGTATGCAAAAGGAAGCAGCAGCTGGGTTAAAAGAGGAGAAGGCAGCGGCACTGCAATTATTGTGTAAGAGGCCAGTGAGTCATTGACCTAGGAAGTGACTGTACCATCACACTTGGTGTGATGGCTTAAAGGTCTTTTTCATGGGAAGCTCTACCAAAATCTGCGCTCATAAGAAGCATTCCAACTTTGAGGTACTTGCTAATGCTAACAGGGTGTCACTGCTCTGCTTATGTGTAATTTGGAGTGGATGTGAGTTTGTTTGTACTATGGCCTTCTTTTACTGAAAGTCGCTTCTTCACACAGAAGAGCTGCTAATATAACCCTTGATGGCTGTTAGAATGATATAACTAGGCTTCAGAAATTTGAAAGCTCTTCTTTAACGCTTCTGTCTAGCCATGGAAATACACTCTTTAAAGGAGGTTTGGGAAATATTTTCCTTAATGGAAACCAAACAGGAATTTCAAGTACCTTTCTGTAGACCAGCCATAAGGCTACATCTCATTATTTCCCCATTGTCTGCAGTCCAGCTTCCCAGTGCTTCCTGCAGCTCTCCATGTTACACTGTGATCTTGGATGGCCCACAGCCCCGCTGTGCCCTGGCCTTCCAGTCTCACATCTCCAGAATCCAGCCAGCACACAGCACTAGCTCAGAGTCCCCACCAGCACACTGCCTGGGGTTTTGCCACTGCACCAGGATCCTTCCACATCCCACAGCAAGCAGCCCCATATCACCACCACCAAACACATCAAAACTATTGCGCTCCCCCCAGTTCTTGGGCTTCCCTAAGGGCTGCGCACAGCATCTCTCAAACATTGCTCAAGTCCTGCACAGGACTGGTTTGGAAGGTCACCCTCACAAATTAAATAAAAAAAAAAACATTAGAGACTCATGAGCAGTGTGGCTGTATGGCATGCTAGCAATAAAAGCTCCGATTGACTCACAAACCAATTTCATCAGTAAATACCTACTGGGATTTGTTTCCCCAGATAAGTACCGCAATCTTTTTCATGAACATACACAGAGAGCAGTATTGCAGCCCATTATTTCTTATTTAACTCATTTACCTTTTCCTAGCACACTGCACAGGTTTTTTTTTGCCGTTTTCTATCCGTGAATTTCACAGCTGAACAGAGGATCAGGCCAGACATATCTGAAGCACGAAAATTGCATGTCTTCCAAAATGGCTGATGGAACTTAATCCATAACAATTGCAAACAGCAAAAGGTATCATTAGACTATATATTAGTTGTTTATAGTATGTACAGATGTTATCAGCACCTGGAATTATATACTGTGAATTGTGACATAATTTCTGATGAGCAAACATTGAATGAAGTTCAACCTCATGAAGTTCAACCAGGCCAAGTGCAAGGTTCTGCACCTGGGTCGTGGCAATCCCAGGCACAAATTCAGGCTGGGCGGAGAATGGATTGAGAGCAGCCCTGAGGAGAAGGACTTGGGAGTGATGGTGGACGAGAGGCTCAACATGAGGCAACAATGTCCGCTTGCAGCCCAGAAAGCCAACCACATCCTGGGCTGCATCAAGAGGAGTGTGGCCAGCAGGTCAAGGGAGGTGATTGTGCCCCTCTACTCTGTCCTGGTGAGACCCCACCTGGAGTACTGTGTCCAGTTCTGGAGCCCTCAAGATAAGAAGGACATGGACCAGTTGGAGAAGCTCCAGAGGAGGGCCACGAAGATGATCAGAGGGCTGGAGCACCTCTCCTATGAGGACAGGCTGAGAGAGTTGGGGCTGTTCAGCCTGGAGAAGAGGAGGCTCCGGGGAGACCTGATAGCGGTCTTCCAGTACCTCAAGGGAGCCTACAGGAAAGATGGGGAGAGGCTGTTCAGTAGGGCCTGTTATGATAGGACGAGGGGTAATGGTTTTAAAATAGAGGGAGGTAGATTTAGATTGGATATTAGGAAAAAAATTTTTCACAATGCAAGTTGTAGAACACTGGAACAGGTTGCCCAGAGAGGTGGTGGATGCCCCATCCCTGGAAACATTCAAGGCCAGGTTGGATGAGGCTCTGAGCAACCTGATCTAGTCAGGGATGTCCCTGCTCCTTGCAGGGGGGTTGGACTAGATGACCTTTGAAGGTCCCTTCCAACTCTAACCATTCTATGGTTCTATGATTCTAATACAGTTGTGATATATTGTCCCTCTAAGCCTACTTACAAGAAAAGTATGGACATCTGTTTGAATAAATCTCACTTTCCTCCTGACCTTTTTTCTACTGCTAGAGAAGTTAAGCTTGTTGGATTTTAATTTGTGTCTCAAACATGAACACACTTTATTAGAGATAGAAGTAAATTTGGTGTTACAGAGATTATGTTTAGCTTTGCAATTCTGGTATTAATTCATTCTTACAACTAATCACAGGGTGACATAGCTTTATTTTCTGAAGAACCTTGATCTCTTATTAGCATATAGAGTTACTTTATGAATTGTTGTCTGAAGGTAAGCTGTTACCTTGGTAGGAAAAAAAATCAAGTCCAGATGCCCTCTAGACAAAAGAAGTAAAACTTTTTAAAGTGCTGCATCCTGTACACTTAAGTTTTGCTGCTAAATGTTAACACATATAGTCTAAAGCAGAGAATAACAAATGCTGACCTCTGCACTCAGGTTGTTTGATTTTAACATCTATACCTCAAGAAGATTCAAACTGCTAGCAGAAGCCTTAACAAGTAAAACAGAATATATGAAATAGACATGAAAGATGAGATCAAATACAAACATGAAATAAAAGGGCAACATACATCCTGGTGCAATTTATGAGTATTTATATTTCAAAGGAGACTAAAACACCCAGCTTCTGTACCTGTGGGAAAGGGTGGTTTCTTTTAGTGACCTCTGCTGTGAACACTAATTTGTTCTGTGCCATATGCCTGCACGGTGATGTACAGCCACAACTTTCACTGTCTCGATTAATGCACTGTATTCAAAGACAGTATTTGCTGTTATGTTAAATAACATGTCTCATGTATCTATCTTGACTCTGATCCTGGATGCAGAAGTCTTTTCAAAGCTTTCCTCTGTGGCCTAATGAGGTCAGTCTTTGGCTTGAGAATTTAGGGTGTACTGCGTCCAGCTCTGGAGCCTCAAACATAAAAGGACATGAACCTGTTGGCGTGAGTCCAGAGGAGGGCCACAAAAATGATCAGAGGGCTGGAGCACCTCTCCTATGAGGACAGGCTGAGAGAGTTGGGGCTGTTCAGCCTGGAGAAGAGAAGGCTCCAGGGAGACCTGATAGCAGCCTTCCAGTACCTAAAGAAAGATGGGGAGAAATTCTTCAGCAGGGCCTATTGTGATAGGACAAGAAGTAATGGTTTTAAAATAGAAGGAGGCAGATTCAGATTGGATATAAGGAAAAATTTTTTTACACTGAGGGTGGTGGAACACTGGAACAGGTTGCCCAGAGAGGTGGTGGATGCCCCATCCCTGGAAACATTCAAGGCCAGGCTGGACGGGGCACTGAGCAACCTGATCTGGCTGGAGGTGTCCCTGCTCCTTGCAGGGGGGTTGGACTAGATGACCTTTAAAGGTTCCTTCGAACCCTAACCATTCCATGATTTCCTAGAGTGTGCCCTGCATATATGACATTGAAGGTGTTACTGAACTGCAAAGAATAAAAGCATATACACAGAGACTGTCATAGCCATCTTTTTTATACCAGTTGTGCTTTAGCTATTTTGTTCCTATTTTTTTTTATTTCACTGAATTAAGTAGCTGTTTATATGTATATTTAGAGAAGTGTATTCATGTATGCTCAGCTCATCTTTGCATCTTAGACCAAATACACAGTGACCCAAATAGACAAATTTACACAAGATTTTATACAGATCACAGTATGATACACAATCCTGAAAGCATTCATTCAATACATAGGAAAGATTTTGATTTAATTAACTTTGAGGGTTGAGGGGGAAGAGACACAATGTGCCTCTTCCATAAAATAAATTAAATTGCTTTTCATTGACTCAGGTTACCCTGAGCACTGCTTATTCTAATGCAGCCTTATTAAATTCAGGGAAGGTTGCTACAGTGAAATCTAGGGTAAACTAAACAGTGTTCAGATGCTACACTTCAGATACGTATTTCAGATGCTGTCTTTGAAGAATGACATGTAATGGAAACAGTGCTTAACTTGCTCCAGGAAAGCATCTTTAAAAAGTCTTCTACTGTCTAATTACAGTAAGTCAAAGACATTTAAGCTAGAAGGGTCATTAGCATTTTAAGCATACACTACACCACAACTACTGCGTATTTCCTGACATTCCTATAAAACCTAATGCTCTTGGGAAACTGATGGCTCACAGGGTTGTTAATGAGTGAGAGACCCTTCGCCTCTTGATCACTGCTCTGAATTCTGTTTAATCTGGAAGCAGCAAAGAACTGTCAGTGGCTGGAGGTGTTTATGAATTAATTTGATAACTACTCTTGGTTTAGACTGTAGCAGGAAAATGTCCCAATTTAAAAATCTTTCCTTATCTTCCTTGCCCCTTATTCATGAAATCATCTCTGATGTGTCTGGACCAGCACAGCCCAGTTGGCTGCCCGGCGGGAGGCCAGAGGGTGAGGCCTGCAAGGCCCACAAGGCTCGCGCCTCCCCCTCTCTGCCCCCGCTCAGCTGCTTCACATCTTCTCTTCTTTTTGTTTTTCTGTTTTTCCCCTTCTTAAATACGTTATCGCAGAGGCGTTATCACAGAACATTCTGCTACCAATTGGCTTGGCCTTGGCCAGCAGCGGGTCCGCCCTAGGCCCGGCCGAGTCCACTGAACAAAGGGGAGCGACTTCTAGCAGTTTCCTACAGAAGCTGCCACCTTAGGCCCCCCTCACTAAACAAAACCAGAACAGTCATACAGTTTCATCAAGGCTTGCTGAGGTGAGCGTATAGCTCACTGTGTACACAAAAGGTGCATTTTAGACCTACTGACTCCAGGTTAGACGACACACTCTTCTTTCTTTCCAGGGGTACTAGTGTGCGCTGGGAAGAAAAATTCTCCTTTATGAATGAGTAAGATCAAGTAATGGGATTTGCTTTAAGGACTGTGCTGCTGGGCACTCCTGGAAAACATGAGGGCATTTCCCTCTCATTACCTCATTTGCTTGTAATGAAGGTTTCCTCTAAAACATGCTTTTGGTACAGCTGGTTATAAAATACTTTTTCTTACAACTTGGCAGACATACAACCCAGATATGGCCCCAACAGTGGTCTGTCCCTGGCATGTGGGATTTTTAAATGCATTAGGGAAGAAACATCCTGGAGGAGTAAGTAACCGAAGTGGGACTCCTCTTACCTGGCAGATTGACGCAAAGACTCTCTTCCTATTCCACTTTACCTTCTCTTTCTTCTCTTTCCTTTTCATGCTGGACTTGTGCTAATTTAACGAAAAAATAGTATGAGTTACAAAGGAGGAATGGTCTGAATCAGACAAGGTATCACCAGATGGTTCCCACTATCTTTCTAGTGCATATCATTCTATTATTTGCTCTTCAGCCTGGTTAAAGCACTTTCCTAATGTGTTAAATGAACACCTTCCTGTGACATCTAAGATAATGAGTATTATTAGACCATTTATGAAACAGCAGTATCTCCAGGTAAAAAGACTGAATTGTTACATGGGCTTCTCCATATATTGGTATCTACCTCTTCCATGCTGAAGACAGAGATTTTCTTAGGTTAAATCTAAAGTGATGTGTGGATATGTGCTAGGTGTCCTGTGATCATCCAGACTAGAGACAAGCTCAGAGCAGACCAGGATTTCTATCCATTCTATATGCCAAGATTGCTACTTAGTAGAAATCAAGACACCAAGGAGTGGAGAAACTAATGAATGCTTCAGCTTACCCAATAAGCAGCTGGGATGTGTTTAAGTGGGATACATCAAATACATATATCTAGTTTCCAAACATGTACAGCAAGTGATTTTTAAAATCTTTTTTCTGTTAACCTGGTAGAGTTTTAAGTATTGGGAAGGAAATTCTGACTCCACTGGAGACTACAATGAACCTCCCATTGACTTAAGTAAGGATAACACATTAATTTGGTAACTGCATAGTTTAGCTTCTCACTCTTCTAAAAGTTCTTCCTGGTTCGTCTCGGCCAAGAAGGCCGCAGTTTACACCACCCACAGCTCTGCAGTCCTCAGATCAAAATATTTTGCTTCTGTTTTCTGACATTCTCTTACTGTAGTTAAGTCTAGCAGCTGCCTGCTCAGAGAGACAGAATGGGAATAAGTGTGATAGAATGTAAAACATTGCTAAGTCTATATGCCAAATTTGGTGATATTTACTGCTTCTCACCTTTTCTTAATTACAGAATCAGTACAGAGAATCACTCTTCACCTAATTTTCCTGCCCCTTCGTTTGCCGTATGCAACTTGTTACAAAAATCAGCTCACTAAGTAATTATCTGCGGCCTCGCATCAAGACTGATTCTACAGGGATTTGAAAGGAATATTAATGACTATTTTTAATTAATTTGGTATAGAACAGAGATTGCTGAGAAGAAACTCAAGATGCTACAAGATGGGAAGGGATGACAAATTATTTAAGAATAAGATTAAAGTGCATCACAGTGAATGAGTGAATGAGAGAACCAGACACAATCAGTGTGGTAAAATATGGGTAGCAGCTGACATCCCAATAGGAGATGGATTATTCCAGCCTGCTCAGTGGGTCCTATTCCTCAGGTACAGTGTGTGAGAAACCAGAGAAAGTCAAGTGTGTTAGGGAGGCTTCCTGGTCATTATCTGCTGTCTATAAATTGTTCTGAATTATCTAGATGCTGTTGTTATGTCTGTACAAGTGTACCATGGTCTAAACAGGGCATGAATTTCAGCACTAGATCATGACCATTTATATTATTTGTTAGCACGCTGCCTGGCATGAATTTGGTCCATACGAATTAGCGCATGTGTAGACAACCATAGAATGGTTTGGGATAGAAGGGACCTTAAATATCATCTACTTCCAACGCCCCTGCCCTAGGGAGGGATACCTTCCACTAGACCGGGTTCCTCGAAGCCCCATCCAACCTGGCCTTGAACACTTCCAGCGATGGGGCATCCACAACTCTGGGTAACCTGTGCCAGTGCCTCACCACCCTCACAGTAAAGAACTTCTTCCATATATCTACTCTAAGTCTACCTTCTTCCAGTTTAAAAGCATAACCCTTTGCCCTATCACTGCATGCCCTTGTAAAAAGTCCCTCTCCAACTTTCTTGAAGGCCCCCTTTCAGTACTGGAAGGCCGCTACAAGGTCTCCCTGGAGCCTTCTCTTCTCCAGGCTGAACAGCCACAACTCTCTCAGCCTGTCCTCATAGGAGAGGTGCTCCAGCCCTCTGATCATCTTCGTGGCCCTCCTCTGGACTTGCTACAACATGTTCTTATTGTGGGGGCTCCAGAACTGGACACAGTACTCCAAGTGGGTCTCACGAGAGCAGAGTAGTGGGGAAGAATCACCTCCCTCGACCTGCTGGCCACGCTCCTCTTGATGCAGCCCAGGATGCAGCTGGCTTTCTGGGCTGCAAGGGCACATTGCCAGCTCATGTTGAGCTTCTCATCTACCATCACTCCCAAGTCCTTCTCCTCAGGGCTGCTCTTGATCCTTTCTCTGCCCAGCTGTATTTGTGCTTGAGATACGCCCAACCCATGTGCAGGACCTTGCACTTGGCCTGGTTGAACTTCATGAGGTTCTCATGGGCCCACCTCTCCAGCCTGTCCAGGTCCCTCTGGATGGCATCCCTTCCCTCCAGCGTGTCGACTGCACCACACAGCTTTGTGTTGTTGGTGAACTTGCCGAGGGTGCCCTCTATCCCACCGTCCATGTTGCTTATGCCCTGCTGTGTTGTCCCTCCAACAGAAATCAGGGTCATTGAAGTACCCTGTGAGGATCAGGCTTGTGACTGTGAGGCTGCTCCTATCTGTCTAGAAACGACCTCATTCGCTCAGTCTTCCTGGTCGGATGGCCTGTAGCAGATCCCTACTGTAATGTCCCCGTCCCTGCCTTCCCTTTAATCCTGATCCATAAGCTCTCTGTCAGCTCCTCATCCATCCCCAGGTGGAGCTCCATGCACTCCAGTTGGTCATTGACATAGAGGGTAAGACCCTCTCCCTGTCTTCCCTGCCTGCCCTACCTAAAGAGCCTATATCCTTCCATTCCAACATTCCAGTTATAGCAGCCATCCCACCGCATCTCCATGATGCCAATAAGATCATAGCCCTGCAGGCGTGCAGACGTCTCTAACTCTTCTGGTTTATTCCCCATGCTACGTCTATTTGCATAGAGGCATTTAAGTTGCGCCCCTGATGAATCTTACTTGCTAGCTGGAGTGGCTGGAAGTCCTTTGTGCTGCTCTTCAGGTGCTGTCTTGCTGACCTCTGATACTTCCCCAGGCTCTGGACATCTGTTGCTGGCACTGGCATCAAACTGGTAGGAGTAGGACGGATTGTGCTTCCTCTCCCCCAGCAACTTTAGTTTAAAGCTCTCTTCAAACTAAAGTTTGCCAGGCCACAGCATAGCTCAGCAGTAGGACGGGGTCCATTTTTTGTTAAGTAGCAGGACAGATTATACCAGAAGACCTTAGTCATATAGTTATAAGGTCTGACATGCCTCTGTCAGAGCTCAGGCCACAGCATTGTAATATTTATTAGTATAAAGAGATGGAGCCCATATGTTTGCATTTTGGCATGCCTTTGGAGGAAAACTCATATGCCACAAACCTATCTGTTTCCCCTCTTTTTAAAATGAAGTTGTTATTGTATCTTGGAAGGAGGGCCAGATACTGTACAGAAATACTGATAAACAAGTTGGCTTTTGTTACTTCAGACTATACAGTCAATAGCCTCACTACATGTGTGAAGAAACTAGCTCTGCAGAGACTAACTAGTGCATGAAGCGGTATGGCTGTTCCCTCAGCCAGGAGACATTATCCCAAACAGAGATGTCTTCATATCTAATGATTCCTTATGAACTCATATTTATAACTTCAACAACAATAATAGAGCTGTCTCTGCTGCATCTTGAAACAAAAAAAAAAAAATTCTGAAGTCTCAACCAAAAAGACCATGTTGCAAAGGCATGTCTTTCCCAGACATCACTGGTCATATTTGAACCACCACAGTGAAAAATGTGGGCGATCTCTAGTTTAACTATACGATGGCCAGAGTCTGACAGCCATTGTGTTATCCCCACCTGAGGAACAAGCTTCCTGCCTTCCTGCCTCATGTCCACAAAGCCAGACTGTTGACCTTCCTGTCTAAGTTCTTGATCTTCAGGTCTTTCTTCAGGCTGCTTTGTTTTGCCTGGTCTCTGGAGAAGGAGGAATGCAGTTCATGATGAGTTCATGAATTTTTGGAGAGACTCTGGTTTTAAGAGGTGCATTTTTTTTTTTTTTTTGGTGACAAGAGTTATTTTTGTAATTCATGTTCATGTATGCGTGTTCATAGTATGTCTAGAACTTGCAATGGACAGGGTTTTTACGTTTCTTTTTATGCTAGTATGTTTAAGGTTTATTTTTCCTGTCAAATTTAGCTATGCTTTCAAAAGCACAAACACTTCTTGATAGGACAGCAGATATACTTGTAAGAAACTCCAAATTGTTTCCTTCGCCCACTCCCCATTTTAGATCATCTTTCATATGGGAACAGCTTCCCTCCTCCTCACTCACCTCCTCCTCCAAGAAATTTCTGACATCTGTTCCTTTACCTCTCTAGCAGCCACTCTCCCCTTATCATTTGCCTTTTATTTTATGGTACCCACTTGTGCACTTCAACTCTATGCTCTTTGGGGTACAAGCTGTTATGTGTGGTGCACTTCTAACCCTTTGTAAAGCATTTTAAATGTTATAGACATTTACAGCACAATATAAATGATAATGTAGTTAGACTGGAAAGGCAATTCCCTAGTTAACACCTCCCACATGTGGTGATTAAGTACTAGGCTCAAAAGCATACAGCAAACCCAGTGTAGATACATTTCTAGAAAGAGACCACAAACTCCTAACTCCAGATGGTCTGCAGTTGGTGAATAATTACATGGATTGTTTGGTGCTTCACTAATCAATATGACAGCAACAAGGAGAAAAAGCACGTGTGGGTAAAGAAAAAATGTCCTTTGGATAAACCCCAAGTTATAATTTTGTGCATTTGATCTGCTAATCAAACATCATCTTTTTTTCCTTTTTCTGGTGTTATGCTGTTCTTAATTGTTTAAGAATAAATCCTGAAAAAGTAGTTGGGGTTTTTCCTACAAAATACACAAGAGGGGAGGCTGAACAGCATCAGTATGACTGCAAAGCTGCATTGTATTTCAGAGACTGCAAAAAGTATAAATGGGAGAGGATGGGGCAGAGAATTAATCTCCTGCATTAGGTTCTGGAAATCATGAAGCCTCCTCCAACTATTTCTGTAATATCAGCACAAACTCTGCAATTTAGGATGTAGAAAACAGATATTGGAACCGGGAGAATGCCAGTCTCCAAATTTCTTGCTTGTAGCATGAAACCAGGTTGATTTTAAAATTAAAAGTAATTATCTAAATCAGACCATAAGCGATTAATATGGGGTCAGCTTTAACTGAAATATACAGAACAAAGTCCAACATTATCTTGGTTACATACTGACTAGTTTAATTTGATCACTCTACGCATCAAAAGGAGGGAAACAGTACAATTAAATACATAAATGATAGAAAGGGTGGATGGAGATACTGCAGGAGTCAGAAGCAGAATAGGTGGTTTGGAGATTTTATTTTTGAGAGAGAAAAAGGAGGAAAAAAGTACTGGAAAGTCCAGTTATCCTATTGAATCTGTTGTTTTGAGTGCAGATATCTTTGTGGTTCTTTGCACTTAGTATTTTGCAACCTAGTATTTGAAAATGGTCCAGGAAACTGTTAGATAATTACATTTTCTTCTAAAGTAATAAGTCTTGAGGAAAAGAACTGTATGGCAGTAGACACAATAAAATGTAATGAGCTTGATAAAGTGTGTGGCTGTTGTTCAAAGTCTGGACGAAAGAGCAGCAGAGAGCAGAAACACAATGTGCTGTATTTTAATCTGTCTAGATTTTCCATCAAATAAGCAAAACTAGTTTTCAATTACTGTAGGCATGACTCAGAAAAGTACAAGTGGGCAATATAGAAAGGCTGTGAAAATAGTGAGGTAAAAAATACAGAATAACTGGATTTCAAAGACCTAAAATTAGAGAAGATTTATCCATATCAAGGCTAACTACTGTTTGTCTCTCAGTATTACTTCATTAGAGTCATGTAGCATATAACTAACCTGATCTTCTTAGGGAGGACAGTTGCCAAAAGATGGATACTGCACTGTATCCAATCACTCCCAGGCTCCTCCGAGTTGCTTATTCCCCGCGTATTCTCAGGCCGTGGTGACAGAGATTGAATTTCCCCCTGAAATTCCCGCCTGATGGGAATTAATACTGATGACATTAATACTTCCTTCTAGTACCAGCCTAAGTAATTTGGAATGAGATCTACATAAATTATGTGTAGATACTGCTGGTGGCAGTGTTTTTGACAATGTTTTAGAAGATATGCCTGGAACACAGGCTAAGCTAAGAAAGCATTGATCCGCGTACAATGGGAAGAAAATCAGGTGAAGAATAAGCTTTTACTGCTTTTATTTTCTTCATTACCTTGGACTTAAAAAGTGTCAAAAAAAAGTCTTAAATAGAACAGTTACTAATCTTTTATTGTTCCAAATGACCAAAGTTGCAATAAGATGCTCTTCATACGTTCATTTGCCCTCAGACTACTCTATGGTCTATTTCAGTATGTCTTGCTCAAAAAAGACTTATCTGTAAAAAGCAGATTTTAAGATGGCATTTCAAGTAAGCCGCTGAGGGGCTCACAAGAAATGTGAGAGAATTCAGGACTGGTCAACTCTGAACAGTAAAAGAAAAAGCAATGGATCTGGCTGGGAATATTTCTGACAGAATTTTTAGAAGACTTCTTAAGAGAATGCATTGTTGAAATGCAGAGTACAGTACAGTACACCCCACGTTTCCATATCTTTCTACTTGTTCCCGTCTGGTAGAAAGCACAGTCATTGCCTCCTTTGTAAATCTCTCATTCTCTCTTCTTTATATCTCAAGCACCAAGATACAGAAGTTGCTCCTGACGATTTCTTACAGGAGACCACTTCTATCTTTTGATATTTCTAACATGCATTTTTATTCTTTTCTATCTACAATATGCATAAAGCCTACACATCTCAGCTCTCTTTCTGTGATCAGGCTTAGTTTTCTACAATTTGCTTCTCCAAGCCAGTATTGAAAAAAAATAAGCTTTTCACCTGTTGAACTTCCATACTTTTCTAAATGTTTCTAGGGTTTCTCATACTTTTCTCTGTGAGAAGATACAGTTGAACTGAAATTCTGCCTTGAATATCTTTGTGGTTGCATATAAAAGTTTCCAGATAACTGAATTTATCTATTGCTTCTGCAGTTGATCACTAGGTAATGTTTGCTTGCATCCTATCTGTGGTAACTGAGTCAGTATACAGGCATTTCATTCCCTCCCACATTAAGGTCTTTAATGTGGTTTTCACTCATGGTTTTCACTAACTCCGGCATTTGCTGCCTATTACCTAGGACTGCACCTTGCCTTGTTATCTCATTGGCACAACTGACTTGCTACCCGGGGAACAGGGGATGGGTGG
The DNA here is from genome assembly GCA_009806455.1 of Tetrax tetrax. Taxonomy (NCBI): domain Eukaryota; kingdom Metazoa; phylum Chordata; class Aves; order Otidiformes; family Otididae; genus Tetrax; species Tetrax tetrax. The sequence continues at coordinate 257,231 of WHYT01017164.1, forward strand.
GACGTGCCATTCCTTTTTAGTTTGCGAATCTTCTCACAGCTTCTCTCAAAGTAAATTCTCTATACACGTCGAAAATTTCCAGGCAGCATATGTTGCTCTTTCACACACTGCCTAATGAAATGCTTGCATGCTGCTGTTCGTGGATGTTCAGAGCCCAGTATCAATTTATCAGGATGTGTTTACTGGTAGCTTGCACTTGGCAGTTTTATTCCATAGCCCATTTGGGTAAACTGACGACTGCTCCATGCCAATACCACCAACCTCTTCTGGACAGGCATCACATAGATTTTTCTGCCTCTGGACAAGAAGCAATACGCTGCTGAATATCTATGTGTTGACATTCAAAAAGCCAACAACTGATCTTCTGACTCAGGGTGTTCTTTGCTTGCTACGTGTTCATCCTTCAGCTCTTAGTCAGGATGCCATACTCATCCATACAAATATACTGGACATTCCATATAGGTGTTAAATGAAGAATGAATGAACATGAAAGCAACAAAGTTCAACAAGATGCCTCTTTCATTCAGTAAACCAAGATGAGTAGTCATTTCCCATTTCTTCTTTTGGAGAGTTTATACATCCAACAGCCACACTTTCACTGTTAGGTCACCAGTTGCAAGGGTGATAATAGCTTTGCTTCATTTTTAATGAATGTCTCTTCAAGCTGTTGATAGAACTCATCAACTGCATCTTTGTCATCTGCTATCGTAGGAGTGTTAATCTGTATGATCGACGTATTGACTGGATTTGCTAGAAAAAGAACTGTAATGATTTTATTGCTGATTGGATTACATCCAAGCATATACTTTGATCTCCTCTTGGATATGACAAACACAGTGCAAGTTTCTTCTAATTTTTCTGAGCTTAAGCAGCAGCACTCTGACTAGCTGTTCATCATCCTAGAATGACATCTATTATTTCATGGCAGTGCTGATTCTATATTTATCTACTTCAGATTTTTCCAATTCTTTTCTCACAATAATGCACTTTTTTCCCCCCACACGTTTCATGTTCTTACATTAATGCACGGTCTGCAGAAGATTGGTGGTATAACCATCAGGGATTATCTGCCTAGAAGATTGGTAGAGCCACAAATACTCTATATGACCAATGACTCTACAGGACCAAATACTCTATATGAACCTCTTCTGAGATGTAGCATCTTGCATTCCATCATAGGAGAAAGATAAGGGGATGGATTTGCTGGCCATTGCTCTGCCACACTCTTCTCCTAACCCAGCACCCTCTCCAATTATCGTCTACCCAGTCATGCACATCTGAAGTTTTTCAAGTGACCTGTACCATAGTTAGCATTTGGAGTTCGCATACTCTACTGATCCTACAAGTAATGAACTCTGTGTCTGACAAGAGTCAGGTGACTTGATGAATACTTGATCCACAGAAAAGAGTGATGAGAGTGGAAGTACAAAAGAAATGAAAACATGGGTTTGGTAATGGGTGGAGTGCATCATCAAAAGCGGAGGAAGTACAGAGCTTTTGAAAACCAAAGGGAGACTTTGAATATTGAACAAGTTACTTTAAGGAATGCATGTAAATAAGTGTTGCTTAGCCGTAAGTGGGAGTTGGGTGTTACTGTGAAACCTCCAAAACATAGCAGATCTGGTTGATGCACCTATGATCAATCTTCTTTCGCATCTCATCACATTTTATATTTCTATTTGATCTGGAAACACAGCAAATGTCGAATTACTTTTAATAAAGGCCCTATTAAAACTGAAGTTTAACTCAAGTTCACTTTTAAACTGATTCCACGCTTCTTAGAGCTTGTTTCTCTTTTGAAGGTACTCCTTTGCTACAGAGCACAAAATGGCAGCTTAAGGAAAAAGGAAAAAAAAACATAACAACTTCCAATTCTTTCTTGAACACCTACACAGCATTTTAAATATGTTTTTCTGAGCTGAAGTAAATTTTACTTCTAGGGACAAACTTGCCACTCACATTCCACTAAATCATTTTGCTTTTCTGCGGTGCAAGTCAAGGTAGAATTTAGGATATTTATGTGTTCTCTTCATAATTTCACATTTCCTGAGTGGCTTTCCTAGCTTCATCTTCAGGACTTCTCTCACATTCATTTTTTTAATTAACTTTTTTCTTCTTTCAGATACCTGTGGATATGACCTTGAAGGAAAAAACACAGTGGTGTCAATACTTTCATTCAGTATGTGATTTCTTCCATCAATCTCTCTTCATGAGAAAAAGAGACAAATGAATAGCAGGGTTGAAGGCTGCCTTTTATTGATCATTACGAGATGTCACTAGGACAGACTGTCTGCTTTTTTTTTTCTGTTTACCTGAACACATTAGAATTTCTCTCTTAAGGATTTGCTGACTCTCAGCTGCAACGCAGATATTTTAGGAAACTACATCTATCACCAGAAGAAGGCTCTTCTGACTGAGTCCACCCACTGGTCTAACTCTCTGTCACACATCTCAGCTTCAGTTGCTGCCTAGAGGCTCTCCATATGATCACTGAAACCTTTAGATGATGCCAAAACCATTGCAATGTGAATTTGGATCTAGTGCTGGCAATCAAAGTAGTATTTGTTTAGTCTTTTCTCCTCAGGTTCTTCATGTACTTCTTTCCAGAGCAACCCCGTAATGCAAGAAGTCCCATTGATTTAAACAGACTCTTTGGCTTGGAAAGGCTGCACATGAGATTTGAAAAGCAAAAAAAGAAATGTTACATCTAATCTTTTCTCAGAAGAATTTAATAAATTCATTATCCACATGTTTAAACTGCTTAGAATGATATCTTGGTGCTTTAGAAAAATGTTTTCAGTAGTACAACATAAATCTATAACCTTTACCTCAGATTTATGAAATGTAGAAAAGAAGAACTGTTTTTTTCCTTCTAATTTTTCCATTATAGTTGGAAATGATGAGACAGATATTCACCCACAGTTACAACAAATCATTATAATTTTTATTACCAGAAATTAAAATATAACAGCAATGTATTTCATTTCAGATGTACTTCATTCTTCTCAGGGCCTACATGCTTGCAGTCACCGTATCATAAAAATCAATATGAAGTAAACAGAAATGCAAAAATATGAATGAGGATCAGTGAAGAACTCAGAGAAACCCCTTGGCTGGATTCTATCTCAGGAAATTTTCAGAGTAGCTGCAGCATTTCCAGTCTTATAGAATTCATTTCATATAGTCATGTTATTATGCACTTTATTATTTTTGTTACATTGCGGGTTTGTTTTTTTTTTTTTTAATTACTCATAAGATTATGGAGAAGAGTCACCTAGCAAAAGGAAGTCAGGATAGTAATTTTATTTAGAATCTGAAGATTTTTTAAGTTGGCCTGATGACAACTCACGTGTCTTCATTATTTGGGAAGTCTGTATAAAAGATTCAGTGACCAAATCCTTACTGCCAACATGAAGTATGGTTCTGACCTACATAGCCCCTTGGCCGTTGTTTAATTTCTGGTGTGGAGAACTGACTACAATCCATACTTGTAGGAAATATTAGGGCTGCTGTATCTGCAGAAACAGAGATGACAACTTTCTCTTTCCCTATTGCTATAGCAGCAACTGGTTTATTCTGGTGCACTGCTAAGGAAAGATCTTTGTCTACCTTTACTTTTGCAGATGTACTATCCCTGAGTCCAGCTGCACAAACCCTGTGCAGGATGTAAGCGACACATTATGCTGGCCTTCTGACTAAAAGTCACTTTCTGCGCCGGGGAAAGGCAAGGACTAGGAAAATAAGCAATAACACAGTATCTTGATCAAAGTAGATAAGCACATCTGGACTTTTCAAGCTATTCCTAAGAAAGAAAGGATGATTTAGCTGCAATGGTAGCAGGAGTTGGTGCAGAAGGTGCAGTTCCCTGTTTTGCCATACAGTCCTAGTATGACTTTGAGCAGTGATGGAATTACAGAGCTTAGGCTAGGAAAGAGCTCATGAGGTTATTAAGTCCATCTATTTGCCCTGAGGCTGGATCAGCTGCATCTCTGCCAAGGTTTGTTTAACTGCTCTTAAAAAACATTCAGTGACTGAGGCTCAAAAACCTCTAGGCAGTCTATTTCTGTGATTAATTCATCTTTATCTTTAGGAAAGTTGTTTTTTTTTTCTCCTGATGTCTAGCTCAAACCTCCTTTACTACAATTTAAGCCTGTTACTTTTGTCGATGGACTCTGAAATATTTTCCTTCTTTTGCAGCAAGTTATTAAGCATTTGAAAAATGTCAGTGAGTCTCCACTCTTCTCACCTCAAGTCTAAGCAGTATGTAAACAGTTTAGGTGTGTAAACCCATGCTTCGGCAATTACTGGGTGGTATACTGCACATATCCCTTTGCCAAAGGGAATGTTCAGACCTACGAAGCCATTGTTAATGTTGTACTTCTAGGAACAGGACTGTCGCAGTTGCCAGCTTCCACCAACAGTCTTTTCAGTAGTCTTTTCATTAACAGCTTCAGCTGGAACACAATGTTTTTGTATTTAAAAGTCAGCCAATTCAGCTGTTTACCACTGATATGCAACAGGGACAAATGGCCAAGTGCCAAAAGGATTATTTAAATGTGAGGTGATGGTTATAAGATTTACCTAAGCAATAAAGTTCCAGAAAAAAACATCCATCCAGAGATGTCTAAGTGCCAGTTTGTGGAAGCCCTTTCAGGAAATCTGCATATTGAAGTATTTTAAGAAACATGAAGAGCTTGTGGGGGTAGCAAGTTCACAACAAGGCTTCCCTTGTATTCAGGTGGGCTGGAGAATAAGAAAATTGAAACATGCTAACTGTTTTCTAAATACTGACAAAAGAGATTTATTTTAATGGATTTTCCAATTAACAATCTTGAAGTTCTTAGCCAGAATTTACTTTTATCTGGTCTCTAAATTTCAATGAAATCTCTAGAGAAGAAATAAGAATTTTCATGTACAATTTATGCTTGCAGGCATGAAATATACCTCATGTCAGGAGGACACAAACTGTTAAGAGGGAAGTGTGGTCCAACATAAAACAGTAAATAGAGGCACTGATAACCAGAAGGCTGCCTAATAACTCAGCGGCATTGTGTTCCTCTGTGCCTTCTACCAGTAAGGATCCTTCTCCTCTCGACCTCCAGGGACAACTGTTCTTTCAAGATGAGAATTCTGAATAATAAGAAATGTATTCACGTAGAAGTGAAAGGAGGAGCACAAGAGGGAAATGATTCATTACCATAACTGAAGTAGAAGAATAACCCATTCATATGCAAGGTCATCTGTTGTTCTGTGTCATTGTGCTAATGAATCACCGTTTGTTTATACACTGGGAGTAGTACCTTACCAGTACAGAGAGGAAACAGAGACTATTTGCAGCAGGAATTATGCCAGTAATTTTAGTGAAAACTTCTAATTCCAAAACACCTGGCTGAAGAAAGGGCTGTATTCATATCTAAACCTGCAGAGACTTCCCCACTTCTTTGGGCTCTGTGAGATTTAAACGTACTTGCCTCAATGCCAGATCTGTGGCCATCTGATCTGAAGCAGAATTTGACAGTGCAGACACTGATGTATTATGAACTGCCAAAAGTACAAACTAGGGAGCACAATGTTTGTGCTTTTTCTACAGCTAGAGTGTTCATTAGTGGTTTAGAGTAGAAGAGAAACGGAAAGGCTGTGACAGGGAACAACTTTTCTGGCAGTATGACTAATTCATGCTTTAATTTTCCATCTAAGGGTCTTAAGAAAAAAGTTACCTCAACTATGAGCCATTTATTCCAATAACTCTTAAATTTTTTATTTAGGAAATTTTCAGTATATTCAAATATTGCCAAAGAATCTGAACAGAGAGAATCTCTTAGCTTAAATTCCCAAAAGGTAATCTCTTTATATGACTAGACCAGTTTGAGGAGCTGCTCGCTGAAGAGGATTGTTTTCTGAGTTGGCTGGTGGGTAACAAAACCTAAAGGTCACATGAAATCCTATCATTTGACTAAATAAGTCCTGAATTCCAGTTAAAGCCTAATTAAAAAAAAAAAAAAAAATCAATCAATAAAGTTTAGGACTATTTTTCTGACAAAACCTGTTTTTCTTCCCCAACATGGTAGGTTTCTCAACTTTTTAAAAAATATTTTTTCCTTGGTTCACATGATTTGAGAATTCCTCGGGGCCAAATTCCGAGGTCTGAATATAGTTCTTCGAGCTGAGCAAATTCTTGAGAATCACTGTGGGATCAGGACACAACCTGTCTTCAATGAGCTAGTTGCAGTATTCAGTCACAATCATCACAGGCCAGATTTTGCAGCCTTCCTCAACTGAGAATTCTTGCATTAAATGCCTGACTGGGTTGGAACTACATAGGTAAAGGTGGCAGAATTTCAATCTTTGCTTTAGGAACCCATTGTCTCAAACACATGGTCAGTTTATTTTATAATCTCTTGCCTAAAAGGATACAATGGCATCCTTTAGGGGCTTGACATTCCTGAGATTCTCAGATTCCTGCAGCATTTAAAGACCAAAAAAAAAAAAAGTATTATTTAAATACATTTTTTTTAAGGTTTGGAAGGAAAAGCCTTCTTTACTAACCTGACATATAAGCATAAAGTAATCCCATCTCCAGACATAAATTGTAGAAACTCTAAATGTTGGAAATATTAATAAGCAGGACCAACAAAAACAGGAGACTAGACTCATTCAGGGACTTCCATGTACTTCTCCTTAGCTGATGTTTAAATACCAGGGGATGCATAAGGATTATGTGCAGAGTGCAGCCTGCATTTTTAACAATCGTTGTGAAACCTGCAGGGGGTCACTTACATGCTTCATACAGCACAACCACAGGCCCCCCACTGTATTTCACTTCCTGATGTGCAGAAGTAATGCAAGATTCAACAATATATTTATTCAGATGTCTACTGAGTTTCAGAGAAAAAAAAAAAAACAAATGCCCAGGGAACAACTTCTGTACAGATTCTCACACCCTTGTGAAAAGTGCACAACAGAGGTGGTACTGCAATAGTTCAACTTTCAATGCCAGATCTATGAGCAACGGGCAAATAACCACCCTAGAGGGAACAGACTAGAGACAGGAATGAGATAGATACTTCATTTGCTACTCTGCAGAGCCACATATCTCTGGAAAGGGCCTGACAATATCCATCTGTCTGTGCCTGATGAATGCTTCACAGCCCTTCAGACCTGCTAGTTGTTACAAGGGATCAAGCTTATGTTATTGCCCAGTTTTCCAGGTGAGCTGGAAATGATTTTCTTCATTACTCGTTCCTCTAAATCTCTGGGAAACGAGAAGGGAGAGAACTCCCAGGCTCCTGGTGATCAAGTCAAACATCGTGTTATAGAAAAATACATGGAAGATACTGCATCCAATTAAAGACACAGAAGAGCCAACGAACAACCAAAAATGGCACCCAGGATTGATACAATTAGAAAATTTAAGTGGAAGAACATATTAAGCTCAAACATTGATACTCTACAGGGCAGAAGGAGTCTTCCCCTCTTTGCAGAAATTCCCAGGATCTTTTCTAAAGCTTAAGTATTTACTCTTCCGCTTCTTTCCAGGATCTACTTAATCATAAATATACTAAGTTCTATCATCAGCATGGCTTGGGCTAGCCACAAAAAATAAGCCCTAATTTATGTCTTGAATACTAGAAAATATCATTAACTCTTGTAACTGTAGTTGAAATTTATATTTTCACATTAGCTAGCCACTATACTGCATATGTTACACTCACTAAAACAGTTCATTAAATGTCAATCAAATGAGGTAATCAAAAAAGGTAAAGGAGAATGAGAAAAATATGGGGACCATTTTCCCCCTACTCTCTGAACCCACCCATAGGCTGGTGGAGAATTCCATAATCTTCCTTTCCGGCCAACGAGAAAGTTACAAAATTAAGTCTATACTAATATATTAAGCAGTGCCAGAGTATGTTTTCAAGCTTGGCACTCTCTCATCTCTACAGCTGAATTACTAAAACTGTCCCTGGCATGGATTTGTCCTGTACCAACTTGTGCTCTTCTAAGCATGTACAGGGATGTTTAAGGTGTTTACACAGCCCCAGTAGCAATTAAGGCAGAATGCCAACTATAGATATGGCCTATACAGGGCATGCACAGCAGTATGCACTTTATGGCTGCCTTCAGACTACAGGCACAAGCAGCTAACAAATAATGTAGAAAGATGAGGGCATCAGCACAAACATTAAATGACCATCTCATCATATACTGGGCCTAAGCATATGATGCCTATTAATACTACAGATGCCTAAGTATTAATGACAGACATATTAATTTCTCTTGGCCATTCCTGCAGAACATCATGGGCATACATAATATTCATTCCAGGCAACGGTATGCTCCCTTTCTTGACATGGGTGGTGTAAGGCAGTTATTAAGACATGTATGCAAGTTTTATAAAGGACTGTGCTGGAGTTCACTGAACAATACTCTACCATTAAGTGTCTTAAAGGAATGCACATCTGAAAGCCACTGAACTGCAAGATAACAATGCTTAGTAGGCCAGCGAAGCATATATATATGCATTGTCAAAATTAGTTTCTTTCAAATGGGACAAATAAATATGCAGTTCTTATAAAGAAGCCACCCACTGATCTGGAGAAAAATATCTGTTTAAATGTAACTTGGTTGAAAGGGATTATCTTGAATTTCAGTGTAATTCTACAGAGTAATTCTATTAAAGAGCTGAATTCCCCCTACTAGGGATGTTAATCAGTTCCTTCATGTGATATTAGTTGCATTTAACCTGAAAGGAGATGGATTCAGTCATGTACAAATGACTAACTCTGTTAAAACATCAACAACAGAACAGAAAAATCTACTGTCTACTGTGGACTACACAACTAACAAGGGCCATGCTTTCAGATTCAGAGCCCTAAAATGTCAATAATCACATTAAGTCTAGGATGAATAAAAACAGTAAGTGTAAAGGATAACACTCTTAATGTGTGCTTAATTGAAAGGGAAAAAAAGAATATACATAATACCCTTTATTGCAATTTAGCCTATACTGTAAAGATTTTCAGAGACACAGCTGTCTATTCCAAGCAAATCAAGTGGCATTTAAGCAACTTGAACTTTATATAATCAGAGCCCTGAACATTCCACAAATTAACAGATGTTAATTTTACCAGGCATTTTACTCCTTGGTACAGATTGACACTTTGGAATTAGACCTCTGTCTTGACAAAGCCTTTGATTTGCTTTGACGCAAGGGAGAGACTATGAGAAGGGGCTAACTGTACCCTGATGTGTTAAACATTCAGAGGACAACTCTGACTTCACTGACTGATGGAATACAGTTGATACCATTGGGGCCTAGTGAACTGAATGCCATCAATTCTTTCTGCCCGCTGTCTTCTTGATTATGCAGGGCAGAAAACTTTTTTCAAAGGAAACAGCAGAGTGCATGTTGCATAGAGGTCCAGTACTTCCCATGTACTTCTGGTTTATGTGCACTACATGGAAAGAGGTTCAGAAATTACCATCTGCAGAGAGTGATAAACTATCTTTGAGAAGAAAGACCTTGCCACTTGTCATTCTAGCAATAAGTGCCATCAGCACTTTCAAACAGGCAGTTTTCCCTAGCAGCTCTGCCAATACAATTTGCTGCTGCTAACTCTGAAACAAACAAACAAACAATCACCTCAAAAAAAACGTATTTGGGAGCGGGAGGGCACCAGAAAAAGATATTATCCAGAAAAGTTACAAACTGTGTTCATCTATTTGGTTGATTTAGTCAAGTTTCCCAATCATTAGAGTAAGATTTGAGGATCAATATAAAGGTATCTTTTGCCATGTTAGATGCTGTAGAAGATCCATTCCCTTCTAGCCTCTAGCTGTCATTCCAGAAGGGTACAGAGCTGTTTCAGGGTTTGTGACATCACTGTCATCCATCTAAATGTATAAAAAGGCACTGGATACCTTGGTGTAGGTATCTGCACACAGGTGAATTACCTAAACTTCAAGATATTTAAACTAGTTTTTCTGTGGTGCCAAAATGAATTTTTTACAAGTCAGATCAAATTAGCTGCACCACACAGACACTCTTTCCTTTTTCAGTGATGAATAGGTTGCTGAACTAGAATGCTTTTCTGAATAATTCTTTTTTTGATCCTCTCTTCATTACAGGTCATTATTAGAAGAAGATTTTTACAGAGGCCAAACATTTGTCCTGAAAGTAGTACAGAAGGCTGTCCTATCTTTGGCAGAAAGCACCCTCACTTCGCTCCATCAATGACTTTTGTTCTTCTTCGTGTCATAGCAACAGGCAGCTTGGAACACCCTGGACACAGAGACAGGTTTTGGTTTGGTTTGTTTTGATTTGGTTTGGTTTGGTTTTTTTTTTAGAAAAGAGATCAATAGCAACATTTTAGATTTCATTATCTGCAGGTACACCGGAAATCGGAATCCCGGTTCAACATGTTGGCCAAACTGCTTGGTGATAAATAATCTCTCTTCTGGATGTTCCAAGAGTTACTGAGGTTTCATAGTTTAATTGCTATGATAGTATCACAACATAACCAGAAATCAATATCCCAGTCTAGGATTTTAAAATATACTGATAAGAACTGTGTTTGAAAGAACTAGCTTAATAGATTAGAGATAATTTTATTTGCTGTTACTAATAGGTCCCTACCAACTCTGTGTATCCAAAGTCACAACCTTTGAAAATGCAGCCCCTCACCTGAGTAGTCAAGCAGCACAACAGACCTGCAATCTGTTTGCAATAGCCTGCCCTCAGTCAGTTTATAATTACAGAGTGTGTAGTTTGTTTCATTCTAGTTTAACACTTTAATCTAGAAATACTATTAAATCAGTAGCTTAGATTAATAAAACTGAAAGTGAGTAATGTGTCCCTTATTTTAATAATCCTAAATTCTCCCTCTCTTTAGCTGGATAGATATTTAACATTTCATTAGACAATCACGTGTGCCCCAAATACTTAACCCAAACTGCAAATACTTCAGGATTTCTGTCTCGTGGATTGTATCACAACGCTACTATAAGACAGTTTTCCTTAATTACAACAAACTACTAAGACTGACTTACACTGCTACAGAAAAAACAATGCATTAGGGCTTGCATTTCTTTCCCTTCGAACTCTGACCATGGTTCTTGGTGGGCAACACTGGGCCCTTTTGTGCACCAACGGCTGTGTTCTCTGAGATCTAAAGGAAATGGAAAATGGGTCCTCCTGGATCACACTCTTTGTCTCAGGCAGTCAGCTTGCACCAACCTGAGGTGAGCTGCAATCACTGCTTCCAACAGGATTTTTGGTTGTGCTTCCTGAACTCCCATTGCTGCTAACACCAACAGGACCCACACTGGAGATCACTAGGCTAGGTATCTGTCTTCTACCAGTGATACCATTTGGCTACATGCTGTAAAACCCACAAGCAAGAAAACAAGCCAAAACGTTTTTCTGGAGGCACAGTTGCTGGGGAAACCATCTTCTCTGTATTCAGTATTTCAATAACCCTTTAGCTCCAATAAAACAAACAAACAAACAAACCAACCACGGTCAATTTACCTAGGACCGTGCATAGCATTAATGCTATTTTTTTTTGTCGTGCACCTCCAAGGAAACTGCCTTTCCTTTAAAGGTTGTACTGGTTTATATGCTGATTTTCTGTCATTGCATTCCCGCACTTATTTTTCAACATAGACGTACAACAATTATATACAGTTTAATGCCATGTGCCACACATTAGTACTAGCTTGCTTCAGAAAGGGTAAGCTGTGGAATTTGATCGCTCCTGTCTTAGGGGTCTGCTTTTTGCTGTTGGTCTCAGCAGCTCTGGAGATATTATCATCTAAGAAACACTAACCTTTCCTCTATGCTCAGTCAGTTTCAATTGCTTTAAGTTGCAGCGAATTAAATAAGTCAGGTTCAAGCTTGGAAGAAATTGTCACTCCTTTGAAAATTTTTCAGAGGTCCACATGCTTATGTCTCTAAGGCTGTTTGGCCTGACTGAATCCTCTGTAAGATCATGGCTCTGTTTTGCATCTCCTTACTTCAGGAGCTTAACTGTATCTTCATATGAATCTAAATCTTACCTGCATACTAGAATAGAATATGGGTATTTATTTGAAATTATTTCTTACTCTTTAACACTGCATGAGCACTACTGTGTTTATTTACAACAGCTACTGTTATTAGGTTCTTAAAAGCCGAAGTCTTTTTAATATTGCAGATTTTTAGTAACCTTTGTCAGCAAACATCATGACCTCAGAGTAGGATGCATTTATAAATTTATAGTAGTGAATGAAGCCTTTCATAAACATGCTTAAGAATTCTTTCCCTGATTTTGCAAACTGCAATTATTGCTCAGCTTAAATGCATGTGAATTTCTCCGGTAGGTTTAACATCAATACTTCTTTGTAATTGCAAGCAGTTGGGTTATTATTTCATGCCCTCCTCTGAACTTATCTTTTGGAAACTTTTTTTGAAAAAAAAAAAAGCACAACAAAACCTCATCCCAAATACAGACATCAAGAACAAGAGGAGTGCAAGCTGAAATAATCTGATTTACATTAATAACAGTCTGGAGCTACCCGCTACTTGTTTTAACTACAAATTATTATACAGAACAACCATCAGTTATGCAACTGGAGATGAAGCCCATTTTTCCTGATATATAAAACAGACATAAATGACCAAAATGTATGATGACTTTGTTAATTAAAACAGTAGCAGAATTCCAGTAGGACTACTTTATGAAGTTTATTATAATACAAGCTGTTTTGCAGCCTAATAATGAATGGTAAATTACCATATAATTTTACTAGTTTGCAGAAAGGATGCCTTTTAATTTTTCCCTTTTAATAACAGAATATAAAAAAGTTATTCCTAGTTCAATTTAGTTTTACTTACTTAATTTCTTTCCTATCTTTTTTGTGAAACATTAACCAAGATATTTAAAGTTATATACAATATATATACAATACATCTATATTCCTTTCTGTTCCTTCCAGGATGAAATTGTGCATTGCACGCTAGTCTCTTGAACATTATGCAAGAGCTTCTACGTAGGATTACTGCAGTGCACTGAAAGAATACAGCAAGACCTAATGGACTGCCTGTTACCTAGCTGTCTCTTCATATTTTGCAGGTACTGCAGTGAGGGCTCAGTGCTTTCAACCATTCAGGAGCTGCCCAGCTGTGCAAAAAACAAAGCACATTTAACATGTTTGGAGCAAATCAATATTGCAGATCTCATTGTGCCAAACAGAGCAAGAAGACAAGGGAACCAAGGCCTAGCTAGGCTGCAGTTTTAATTACCTTAATAAACTTGGAAATATAAGCACTAATTCCGGAATATCCTGAATAACTAATGAACATGATTATTCTCCTATAATGTGGGCCCTTCACAATGTTTCTGTCTATCTCTGAAGCTGTTCTTTGTATAAGTGCTTGGGAAATAGTAGGAACACCTTAATGCCAGCCATAAGGATTGCAGAAGAGTGCAGGGGAGGTCCTCTCCCATACTTCATCTAGCAGGGAAATGGTACCTCTCCACAACCTTCTGTAAAATGCACGTTCCAGTTTGCATCATCACCTCCTCAACATAGCTTGACACAAAGCTCTTTGCCAGGACCTGGGTTACTGGGAGAAAAACCATGAAAGCCTAATGAAAACACCTCATTCCTTGCTCTAAAACATTTCCAACACGAGTCCAAGGAGAAGATCCCATCATGAATCCCACCCCAGCCAAACAAGACATTAGAAAAAGCTGCCATTGCAAAGCAACACTTAGATATCCAGGCTTACAAACTCTTTCCTCACATAGAACCATAGAATCATTAGGCTTGGAAGGAACCTTTAACGGTCATCTAGTCCAACTCTCCTGCAAGGAGCAGGGACATCTCCAACAAGATCAGGTTGCTCAGAGCACCATCCAATCTGGCCTTGAATGTTTCCAGGGATGGGGCATCTTTCCTGATGTCTAGTCTGAATCTACCTCCTTCTATTGTAAAACCATTATGAAGGAGGCCACAGCATTACCAGCTGGCAATATTCCCCCTTACAGTTCCCAGATTCATGAGGGGGTTGAGCGTACCCAGGAAGGCATCTTCTGTACAGAAAGGCTTCTTTTTCTTGCTGGCTCATGCTGCTGTCTCTTGCATAAGCTGGAGTCTTACAGATTTATACACCAACCTGAGATGTTGTCACATCTTTGGTTTTATTTCTTCATTAGAAAACTGGTTTATACTGCTTCAGAAACTCTGTTTTGTCCTTACCTTCTCATTTGTCCTCTGGAGCAAAGTATCTGCTCCCTGCAGGATTAAATTGCTTTATGCAATTTATTTGGCCTGCAGGGTGAGCATGCTCCACAGACTACCCCTTGCAGGCTAAAACACCTTTAGTATTTCATCTAAAAGCTACATAATACCACCATTTTACCTTGTTTTGTTTTTCTCTCCCAGTCTAAGGCTCCTGTAAGTGTTTCCTTAATCCTTTTAAGTGCTCTTGCTCAATCACTTGTGCTAATCAAGTGATCTAATTGCTGACAGAGAATGAAGTGGTCTCCAGGCTAGCTTACCAAATGCTGATCTTGCACATACACGAAAACTTCTAACTGGGAGCCAAGATGTCTGCTGACAGGTAGTAACTCCTCCAGGATCTGCTCTCCTGTGATCTGCTGAGTTATCTTCTTGGCCTGTTCATTTATTCCCCAAAGAAAGAAATAAGATCCTTCATAACTTTTGCTTGTTAAGCCTGTCTCATGCACTCTCTGTTGCTTTGGCCAGGAACCATGCATTTGGAGGATTTATATAAACTGAAAAAGTTGTGATTCTACTAAGAAATCCACATGACCCATCAGCTATGATTTATTGGTCCCTACACTGACCTAAAAATATGTTGAATGGTTATGTTCTTTCTGTCAGTGCTTAGCAGGACACCTTGGTTTTCAGGACACTTTTTCAGGTGATGCAGGAACACCTTCACACCAGTGCAGATGGGAAAAGGATTTTCAGTAATGATTATTAATTTCTCTAAGAAGTGCACTGTAAGTCTGTTATGATGAGTCCTTACAAAGTAATGTCTGCCTGATACTTCTGCTCAAATTTTTAGGTTTTTATTGACATTACCGCACATCCATTGCTTAAAACAATAGACTCTTAGGGCATGTCATTCATAAAAATAAGCTGCCTACTATGGGCACAGAGCTGTTATAATCACAGAGCTTTTCCGTTGCATTCCTTTATAACTACCTGGATATTTACTGTCCCCAGAACTTAGGAAGATGTGGCCAAAACCGCAGTCCTGAAACCTAGTTGTCTGTCAACAAACTCCTTTGGCATCTTCCAGTGCTGTCATTGCCAAAAGCTCTCTTCTATGAATATGCCAAAGCCCATCATCACTGCATGGCACATACTTCTTCAGCCTTCTCTACCACTTTTGTCTTATTGTATGTTGGAAATTTAGCCGCTGTCTCCTATGTACTTGAACATGACTGATATACTCATCAGATGCCCCCTTCTCCTAAGAGTTCCCTGACCACCATGCTATTGACAGCTCCTGGCACTCGTGAAGTCAACTGCTTTTTGCATGATGCCACATCTGCAAAATACAGAGAGAGAAGGAGAACTCTGAACAAATATAATCCTATAGCACTTACAGGCCCAGTCCCTGCTTAAAGGAACAATTCTGCAGTTTTCTACTAAACATTCAACAATACAGAATTCTGGGTAGAGAGACTAAAGCCCCAGTCAGCCTCTCCTTTCTCTATAACAAACAGTGCTCTACCTATTAGGCAGCACCTTTTCCTTCCTGTCATACAACGTTAATTCAGGGAAGGATGAAGTCCTGGATATAGTAGAGGGCAGAGCAAACAAGCAGGAAAACACTCTGACAGCAAATATTTTTGGTAAGTCATGTAAAGTCTGAACCTGCCACACAGCAACTCAGTCCCTCCTCAGAAACACCCTCAACTAAGCTGCTTAACCAAGCGTTCTCCCATGCCACTACAGCAATGAGGAGTGCTTCTCCCCGTACCAGTTACAGTGACCAACTGATGCTTTTACGTTACTGGGAAAATACTATTGGACCAGCACAGCATGGCACTTATATTCCTTTCTCATCCCTGCTCTTATATACCTATAATGTGTATATACCACACATTCCTAACCAGAGTCCTAGAGTCAGGAAAACAACCTTTCACAACACGCCATAAAACACAAGATCTAATGTTCTGATAAAAACAAATATTAACTTTCATTTTTTCTTGTTCATCTGCTAAAGTCCACACACACACAAAAAAAATGTACTTATCTATTTCAGCTCCAGCTGTTAAATTCATGCAGTAATACGAGTGCCCTGTCTTCCAGCTTTTCAGTGCATAACATGGACGTTTCAAAAGATCAAAGCAATTAAAAAAGAAATGAGTGTATGAAACCAGCTTCAAAACTGCCTCAATTCTCCTGCTGTTCCTGATATTTTTGATGTGACTCCCCCTGCTTTCTTCCTTCTACATTGCTGTTCACAGAGTGAAGAGCTATGGCCACACACAGGGTTTCCTTAAGACAGGTTTCTACAAAGTATAGATAAGAGAAGAGTTTTCCTTCTGTATCAATTGTATACAGGTTTTAAAATCTCCACCGTGAATTACATTTGTATTAGATTATCAAAGAAGACATGCCCAGTCTACCTAGAGTCTGATTTGAATTTGATTTGTGTTGCAAGAGCAGTAAAGTAAGTTACTGCATCTAGCTGAGCTGGAGCTAATAGCATTCAGTCTCATGAACAGTATGAATTAGATACAATCCTTCACAGAGATCTCTTTCTTTCTGCTAGCATGTGGAAGAGACTTTAAAATTTACTGGAAATGTTCACTTTTGAATTTATTGAGATCTGTGGATCGTATTCAGATTCCTATCATTTGGCTGCGTCAAACCAGCTAATTTGTCTATAAGATGAGACTTTCTGGACCTAGGAGCTACAAACAGAACTACAGATGCTCCCTAGCTGAATAGATTTCTGGAGTTCACAGCCAGTTTCTTTGAACCTTTTGAACAGTGAAGTAAATATATTAGATTTTACTTTTCCCAACAGACTTTTAAATGCCAGGAGATCTGTTATTATGAAAATGTAAATCATAGAATCATAGAATAGTTAAGGTTGGAAGGGACATTTAAAGGTCATCTAGTCCAACCCCCTGCAAGAAGCAGGAACCTCTCCAACCAGATCAGTTTGCTCAGAGCCTGGCCTTGAACGTTTCCAGGGATGGGGCATCCACCACCTCTCTGGGCAACCTGTTCCAGTGTTCCACCACCCTCATTGTAATTTTTTTTTCCTAGTATCTAATCTAAATCTACTTCCCTCTATTTTAAAACCTCATTGAGGAAGTTTGGGATCTATCCAGAAGCTGCTGAAATTAGTGGAAGTCACTTGAATGATTTTGCTATGCAGATCAGACTTAATATTGGGATAAGAATGTGTTGATGAATATCACAGAAGAAGGTCCTTTACCACACAGAGTTGTTGCCTCCTATGTTTTAAGGAAAGGAGGAGATAATTTTTTTTTTCCTTTATTTTTGACATAGTTGGACACACTGGAGCCTTATTGGCTTCAGAGTGTTATCTTTTTCAAAACAGTCAGACGATCAACCAGAAACATTTTAACATGCTTCGGAACAAAAATTTCACAGCCAATATACTCTAAAACTTCGGCAATGTTATATCTCATCCTTATACACCAAAGAGTGTAAAAGTCCCAAAGAGTATAAAAGTCCCATGCTTAAATAAGAATCAAGAGTTTTAAAAACAGTATAGTTCTAGGCCTGTTTATTTAATTATCTCTGGTTAGTTCAAAATAGAGTTTAGTAGCTAAGCAGAATTCTCATAAAACAAACATAGACACGTTACAGAAACACTATAGCATTTATAGACTCAAAGAAAATGTCATATGTACTCTGTCAGTTTTTTTTTTTTTTCCCTAGGATTTCCTTTAAATGTCAGGATTGGTCGGTCTGGTTTATGGTTGGTTCGTATCTCAATTTGATTAACCACAATCTGCATTTTGGCATCATTTTATGAATTAACTCCTTGAAGTTGTATCAGTGTAGATCAAGGTAAAATGTCCTTTCAGACAACCCACGTGATACAAGGTAACAAAGTATGAGTTATATGCCCTATACTAGATAATTGCAAAAAGAGGCAATTGGCACTTTTTTTTTTCCTTTTGTTTTTCTAGATGACAGAGAGAAGAGGGAAAGATGGTTATAATGGCAAAGGCAGCTGAGTTGTCCTCACACTTACAAAAGCATAGGCATGCATCCTGCAGTGCATTGCCAACCTGTAGGCTTGGGGCTGCTGATCTTGGGTAGCAGGTAACCACTGGAGTGAATTCCATCCAACACGGGCAAAAGACATAAATTTTGTGCTGCTCCAAAAGGGCTGAAGCCAGTGCAGTGCCTGAGTGCAGTTGTCCACTAACACCTGTGTCATGCCCTTGAGCCTGTTCCCCTCATCTCCCTCCCATGGCAGGCTGAGCATCCCTTCCCAGCAGTGCATTAATACAGACTTCCTTCCACTGGCTGTGCTGGTTACAGCAAAGGCTGCAAAAGTGTGTGCTTAGCAGGCAACTGGAGTAAGATTATTAGTTTTATAGACTTTTTTTTTTTTTTGAAGGCAACTACAAGATATCTTTCACGAGGTTAAATTGCTTTTCTTGGATCTTGGACTCCTAGTATTTTTTTTGGAATAACGTGTACTTCCTGCTGTCAAGACTGAATTCTTTTCTGTTACAATTGCCAATGCAGTATCTATAGTTACTAAGAAAGCACCCATTGATACAATCCAATACAGTACAAGGTCTGAAACATTTTTTACTTTTATCCTACTACACAGAAAGAGTGAAAGTAAATTACAGTAAGAAAAAATAACAACTTAGTTTGTAATTCTAAAAACATGAAGGGAGGCAATCTTTTATCTTTTCTGTTCTGAATACAAGTTAGGTAAGAGCATGATTTACCTCTGATGAAGACCACGGCTACCATTGATGTTAGTAGACACTGGACTAGCCTTAAAAAAAATAACAAAATAAGTGGTTCATAGTTCACATTCAGTCTTTGAACTATCCTGTTAAAACTTACGCAACACAAGATACAAATTACAAAATATTAGAAAATGCCTTATAGAAATGAAAGCATTCAAAATGCCTTGACATCTTTATCCTGGTAAATGGTCGACACTGCCATGCCCTGCTTTACAAAGCATGTCTTATCTGTTCAGCAGCTGTGAACATGAGGGGTCATCCTGGCTCCCAATCACACCCCACCTCAAGTAAGAAAGAAGAAAAAGCTTTGCATATTATCCAGACAGCTGCCACGCAGAGGAAAAGACAAAAGTTCAAATCCGCTGATATGAAGTCTAAATGACTAAACTTACTAAACTTTCCAGCTTTGCAAGGCATAATAGCAAATATAGAAGAAGTGAGAACAGCATCTGGAAAGATGGAAATGTGAAACAGTGGCAAGATAGTTGTTTCTTTTTCAGCCCTTATATCAGTGTCTGGTGATAAAGACTGTTAAAATTAACTTTCCTGGTCTTGCAATCTTTGAAAGGAAGAAACTATGCTTGGTTTGCTCGTTAAAAAATCAGATACCAAAATATTTTTAAATTAAATAGGAGTCTTCACTTGGGAGACTGTTAGAATATCATAACAAATTTATATTTGTATTTATTTAATTTTATTATATTGTATTGTTATATCAATTTAGATTGTTAATGGTAACCCACATAAATAAAACCTCAAATATAAGAACTAATCTCTCTACCAAATTGCTATGTTCTACCTCCCTATGACTAAATATTTCTAGACTGGCCAGGGGTATTTGGCCACCAGAGGGAGCCTGCACAACTCCAGAAATTGCAGAACGACTGTAAAATTGAGAAAGGAAAAAAATGGCTACATTATTTATATAGAGACTGAAGAGGACTAGTGAAGTCTTTATTAGATTCCACAGAAACGTTTCACATAGAACCCGGGCTTCATGTGACATTATTTTGCTGCTTCAGTGTGGAAAAGACAGGAAGCTATTCAAAATGAATGAAGACATTGAAAAAAGTTGCAATCATCACATGAGAAAGAGGACAATAAACAGCTAATTATCTCAGCTTCATACAAAATGAGTAAAATAAGAAAAGAATAATTTATAACATTAATTCCATCATATTTCTGTTTCTGTTCTGTCTGTGCAGGGCCCAACTTGCCTACAGTGGAAGTCATTTCAGAAAAGGAATTACCTCATTTTGTGCTGGCACAAGCATGGACAATATGGGTATCATGAATAAGAAACAAAACCACACACTCTCTGTACTTGTACTTCTCCAAATATTTGATATTCCTTCAACAAATGTCTTTATGAGTGAGAAAAATACTTCCGATTATTCTAAAAAAAAACTGCACATGCCTTTCAGAAAACTGAAATAGTGAATATACAACTTTCACCATCCACTGGTCAGATTTACTTCTCTGAAGATCACTGTTCTTTTGGATACCTTATATTTATAGTCACAGCATTCTAAACACATTCAGTAATTTCTTTTCAAACAACCCTTTGAAATGCCAAGTTGACATTTATGAAAGGGGTAAGATTTATGGAACGCTCTTTCAGAACAAATTAGACATTTCCTGTGACGACTTTATTGGAAAAAGATAAAAAAACATCTCTCTAATAATATTGATGTTGTTATGATGGTAGCTGTGTACTTTCCTGCAGGACGTGGGAACAAAGAAACATCAAAAGGGAAGTGGAGAAAGGGGGCGAGAGATGAAGGACGGAAGGGAAAAGAAGGCAAACGGCAGAGGGTTCACTCTAGGTAATCAACCTGACCAGAAGCTACGTGCAGTGGTAAACGAGGAAACAAAATGGACAATGTGTACGTGACATGTCTGCATCTTGAATTTGACCAACTACCCAACACCCATCAGTGAAACTATTAGTGGCTTGTGACACCTCACCAGAGAGGCCTGCTGGCTTCTTGAGTTACAACTTCAGTGCAAATGTAACTATTCTTGCTGACTGCAACAAATGCAATATGAATACATGGCCACATACTCCCTCACTGCTTGTCACAGAGGACAATTAAGCTCATTAGAGGCCTACATCCAGGCTATGATTTCTGCTCAATCTAGTACCCATTGGATGTGTGGCAGAAGTCAACAGATACATGCCTTGCGCCTGACAATTTGTGGGAACTAAAGTACTGGGGTATCCTACAGCCAAGTGTCTTCACTCACACCTTTGACTCCAGCTACTGTTAGGCTACCATAAAATTGTGCTTGCTTACACTATTTTTATAAGTCCTGAAATCCCTTATATATCTTTCCCAATGTCATCTCACATTGTAAATGTCTCATGTAATTGAAAAAATTGCCACAGGTCATAAAAAATTGAAAAGTTTGGCTTCTCATTTCTACACTTCTGAAGAAATAGCCACTATGATTGGGTCAGCTTGCCAGTTAAGAGTTTCAATCTGTTGGGAAACTATAATTTCAAGCATATTTCTTCCATTTCTTACCACCTACAACAGCATAGATTGACATAAGGACTAGTACAGAGAGCTAAGAAGCTTCTATTAAAAAAAAAGGTCCGATATTACCTCACTACTACCTAACTACAGGACATCCCCTGTGCCGTGACTAGAACAGCCTTACTTTAACTGCTTCTGCAACTTTGCCAATTTGCCGTGTTAATGGAAAATCTCATAGTATTTGTTATATTTTCCTCATGAGACAAGTACTGCAGTCAGTAGAGTCCACGTGAATCTCAGTTTTCACTTCTGAAGAAACTGAAGCTTCTCTATGGTGCAGTTCTGATTTACCTCTAAGAGCACCCAGTATTAGAAAGTCATTAGGAAAAATCAAACAGCTCATGTACATCCTAAGTTTCATGTAATTCTCTGGGGCCAGACACATGCTGTAGGGTTCACCTCTGCCTATTTCATTTTCTGATGATTTTCAGTTTTCATTGTTGGAGGTGAGGATGCAGGACTGACAGAGCACTGACAGTCACACGGACCATGTTTTACCCAAAGCAATCCAGAATTCGGAGCCTCTGAGGGCTTACAAACACCACACAGAGGATTAGACTTTTTTCCTTCTGACTCTTCTGACGGACACTTCAAGCAGCCAAGTTATAAACATAAGAAAAGCACTCAAAAACTTTACAGAAAACAAATGAATGCAGGCATGGGCTTTGCACTGAGCATTTTAGTTGTTGCATTGGAAGGCTTTATGTTGTTCAGATCAAACAAAAGATTTGACACAGAGAAGTTAGTAGTATCTTCAGTTCCCACCTTCCTAATCCAAGTAATAAAAGTACTCAAAAGGCAGTAAAGGAGGTATTTTAAGGGTGCTAAATCATCTGAATACAAGTCTGTGCATTTGGGATCGGACATGATGGCCACTTTGCAGAAAGGCATTAATCTCTCTTCACTCTTTGCATATTTGGCATGTATTACAGAGTCCTTTTGTTCCCTCCGCTGCGCTAAGGAAGACACTGAATTGTTGTGTCACAGTGTCCCACATAACATAGAACATAAATGATGTCCTGTACTCACTTGCCTTGCTACAGCCATGCAAC